>CAJVPQ010000901.1:0-22209 GCA_910591825.1 Funneliformis caledonium
TTCATATAAACTCCGTGATATCACAAAAAATATTAAAAAACAAGATCGTCTACATCATACTGGTGAGCACGATAATATTTGTTAACTTCGTACAAATAAATAATAATAATCATTAAGTGTTGGGATTTTATACTAGTCGGGATTTTGTACCTGTTGGGATTTTGGCATTCGGGGTTTTGACATTCGGGATTATGGCATTCGGGATTATGGATTTCAGGATTTTAGGAAACACCCGCTCATTATGATATATGCTTACTTTTAGCTACCGTAAAATATTTTAGAATTTGATCTTATAAATGATTGATTATCTAATTATTTATTCAATTAGACCGATGGTTTTCAAGCAAAATTCATAGATAATTGTGAAAAAATTAAGGAAGGTATAATAAGATGTGATATAATGATGCAGAGGAAACATTAAAGAGCGGCATTCATGAAAGATTAGACATTCTAACGAAAAACTTTAAAACAATTGAAATTGATGCATTTAATTCTTTCTTTGATTACCATAATAAAGTATCACATGATTTAAATTAAATAACGATGCGTACACTCCCCGGTCAAAAGTATTGGACCACTTTAAAATTATCGCAATTTTTAAATTTAATAGCTAACTTTAATTTATTAATTATGAAAAATTTTAAAAAGTAATTTTACACAAATTTTTTTATTTTATTCATAAAAACAAATTTTTTATAAAAAAATTAATATTTAGTTGAATAACCATTGCTATCTATTAAAGCTTAAACCCTTTTCAGCATACTTTATACTAAATTTTCTAAAATGTCAGGTTCAATTTCATTCTATTTTTCATTTAAAACCTTCATTAATTCTCCAAGAATTTTTGGATGTAGAATATGTTTACAAACCTTTCTTTTCAAAATATCCTATAGATATTCAATTGCATTTAAGTCAGTTTGCTATGCAGACCATAAAATATTTGAGATTGAATTACCATAATTTCTATCTATTGCTTAATTTATTTTGCCCGATGAACTGTTGCATTTACAACTTAAAAATATACTCTAACTCAGTTTCCAACTCATCAATAAAAGGCAAAGATTATTTTTAAATCTCAATATATACAAAAAACCCATAATTTACCAGAAACTTGTATTAAAAGTCCAATCTTATTTTTCATAAAATATCATTATGTCTTATTTTCCTGATTTTATTGTGGGAATTAAACAATTTACATCATAATTTTAATGAGAACAATACCTAATACAATGATGAGCATCCTTTTGAAACAATAAAAAAAAACAAGAATATCTTAATATTTCATTCGCTGTGGACACCTTTTCAGAGGCCAATTATTTCACCTCGTTCAAATTCAATAAATTCTTAGATTTTTGACATTAAAAAATATTAATATATTCAAATATTAAAAGCTTGTAACTATGCGAGAAAGAAAAAAAATTTGGTTCATTTCATCAAAAGTTATGATCAATAGAATTGCGCCAATTTAAGTAACGATAATCACGTGGTCCAATACTTTTGACCGGGGAGTGTAGCATAATAATATACAAAATATATAAAATCTATATTTTATCTTTAAAACTAATAAAGTATAAACTAACAAATCTATACAAGATGAAATTTATAGCAAATAAGCGAAAACCTAAAATCTTATTATATATATTATGATAAGGGTTACATATTTATCATATGTTAAGGATTATTAAAGTTAGGGGATTAGGAATTGAGATTAGTTAAGGGGATTAGGAAATTTGTCATATCGCGTCACATCTCAGCCGTTCTTCAATTTACTAAGTATTCTGGGGACTTGGAAATCCGGCTACCATTTTTTCAGGGCGACGCTAGGACTAAATAAAACCTATATGTAGTCCGTATATTTTAAATATATTTATGAAATTGGTAGTAGTAATCGGAGGCATTTATCAAAAATAAATTGATATAAAAATAACGTAACAGAACGCTTTTTTGAAAATCCTAATGAAAAAAATTTTTTTTCTTGATGTGTTCGTATTATTTTATTATTTTTGTAATAATAATTTTTTTTCAAAAAAAAAAAAAAAAACAGAAAAGACAATTATTTTCGTAGAATTTGGAAGGAAAATAACTAGAAGAATTTAGAGTTATGTAGGTTTAAATTAGTACGTGACTTATCAAACCCGTAATAAATTTCATAAGGGACTATACATATATTTGATACATATATTTGATTTAATTAATACATATTTTATGTTAGGAAGAAACGAAGCATTTTTAAATCACGTTGTATTTAAAGGAATTAACAGAAATTTCACAATATTATTTTTATTAATATCTGGGTGTTTATTGGTAAAATTCTGTGAATAAACGTAAAAAAAAAAAATGTCGTAATCAGAATGAAATTATAACGAAACAAAGGTTTAACTTTTTTAAGTTAATCAAAATTAAGTATCTCACAAAGATCTACTTGACACAGTTTTGTCATTATTTTTTGAAATGAAATTGTATCAAGAATCATCCAGACCGATGACAAGGCGGAATTTTTTTATTAATAAATGATTTTCTCTTTTATTCTTTTAAAGGATGACAACGTTTAAGTCAAGTATCGAGAAAATAAAGTTTTTGATGTACTGTACTTTACGTCATTCAAACATTTAATCATGATGTCGGAAATGCGCCAAATAAAAATGCCGACAGTTAAGAAACGGCGCCCGGTCCGGTTAATCTTGTATGTGCATAAATTAAAATCAACAAATTAGGACTTATTTGTGCAGTTTAAAAGTAAAAACTCTCGGAATCCAGTACTAAATATCAACATTTCAAATGTATAAAGTATTCCTAATGTGCTTCATTGCATATAATCTCTTGAAAAGTGTTCTTATTAGAACTTGAAGTAAAATTGAGTCATTGCTAACGCACAGAACTCGCCCTTTTTTTTAGAGACATTTCTATTTTCTGAACATGTATATGTATCTAGCTCTAACCAATATAAATCATAAGAAACAAGGGAGAACTTCAACTCATTCTGCTTTTCATATTATAACATCCAACAATTTATTTACCCCGTAGGATTTAAAACCTTTACAATATAAATCGGGTTGCTTTCTTTTATTGCTTCCACAATAATCATCTGGCGATTACGTTTCAAACGTATTAACGCAGTAATTCCTTGCTCGCATTCTCTAAAGTCTACGGTTATTCCTAATAGCATTCATTCAAAAAATCTATAATACTATTGCTCCATTCAGCAGGTCTATGATCAATTTTTTCGTTGTAGGAACTTGAGTTGTGAAGCGATTTTTTTTTTTTTTTTAAAAAAAAACGGAATGGATCGATCAGACGATATGTTTCGCAAGTACAGATCTTTACCCTTTCTATTACGAAATTTCCATAAGGGAAATGGTCGGGGCATTTGAGTAACGTAAACAACAAATATAATTAGTATTTTTTTAATGTGTCCTTTTAATTTATTGTTAGGTAATAAATAAGGACATAAAGCTTTGTTTGTGACAACAACAAAATTTTACGAAACATATTTTTTGCAGTTATTTTGCTTGGAAAGTAAACCAATTAAATCAATTACCTTTTAATATGTTTAAATGTACAAGAAAGATTAAATACATTTTCTTAAGAGATAAAAAAACGCGATTTTTTGAATATAAAAAGTAAACTTATTTGCATTTAATTTCGCAAAACAAATTTTTTTATTCTTTTTTTTTTTTTTTTTTTTTTTTTTTTTTCCTCTCAAGACGACGGCTAATAAATTAAATATTTACTATAAATAAAAAGGTTTACTTTTTTTTTATACATATTTTTTTTAAAAAAAAAAAAAAAAAAGCAAGTTGCTACAAACCTTGAACTTGTAGCTTTGCTTAAAAACGAAGTTCATAACGAAAGCACTAAAGTGCAACTGACAACTTCCTTTTTTGAAAAAAAAAAAAAAAAAAAATTGAGATTTTTTAGGACGCATATATTATTTTATACCGGCAAATAGTTGTAATATTATCCAGCTAAAAAAAAAAAAAAAAAATCATGCCCACCACTACAACCGCCACTACCACCACCGTCACCACCGCGGTTTCTCGCTTGCCCTCACGACTTCCCGCCAAATCTAACAGTAGTATAAATGAAATTTCAACTGGGCAACAGATATCTCCCATCATGCCTTCAAAATTACAAAAGGGCTTGGTAAAAACGAACCTGAAGCCGTCGTCTGCTAGTATAAATAATGTTCCTACTATCGTTCCTCCCACTACGCAATTACAAATAACCACCACCACGGATCCTACGAAAACCAAATTGCCTCTCAAGACGAATGTTGACGTTATGAATAAGACCTCTCCGGTAAGCAGTTTGCTACCTACTCCAAAATCAAATATTTCTTATTCTTCAATCGCAAATGATCTAAGCCCCACAAAGAGAAATTCGACTAAACCTTCCCGCCAAGCTTCCTTATTGAAGCGAAAAAATGATGATAGTCGTACGCAATTTAGTCGTAATGTACGTGTTGCTCCTTTCCCACACAACCGAAAATCCATCATCCAAACTCCAAAGTACATCTCGAAAAACATGGTTAACAAGAAGGCAAAAGCTGTACAACAACCTCGTATCTCCAAGAAGAAATCTACCAGTTCCATTGAGGCTCAAAGTAACGTCGAAATCAAAGAACTCCGTACGGAAAATACCAAACTACTCTCAGAAGTTGAAAAGCTCCGACTCGAAAATGAGAAGTTACAGGCCGAAAAGAAGGAACTCATGCAAGAAAAAGGTTTGTTGACTGCCGATGTTTGTCAAATGGAACATCGTTTAGCTTGTGAAGATTCACGTGTTATCGAGTTAGAAGAGGAAGTTGCCGATTTACGTAAACAATGCAGTATATTAAAAAGAGAACATGACCAAATAGATCGCGACCGTGTCCATTTTCGAAACGAATTGGATATTGCCAATAACCTGATTATTGAGCAAGCTACCACGATGTCCGACCAGCAAGCTCTCATCGAAGAACTCATGACCCAAATAGACGAACAAGAACGCGTTTGTCAGGACCTCCAGAACGCCATCGACACTTTCAAAACGAATCATGCCCTTAACGATAAAACCGTTTCCAAAGAAAACTGAACATTCTAACCCAATCACATCGTTATCAATAGGCAAGGGTATGCATTACATGAGAAGCGCTCGAATCACGTGTAATATGAGAAGGAACCTCATCTCTATTTAAGAAGGAAAAAAAAAAAAAAAAAATAGGTCCTTCTATAATTTAAAATTTCCTTTTTCATTCGATTATCTTGACGGAACTAATTCTCAATTTAATTTTGCATGCGTCAGTGGACACAAAATATAACTTACATTCCTTCTTTTTCTTGTCAATATTCTCATCTAACGAATTTAATGTTTGTTCTTTTACTTTAAATCTTTTGTTTTATTTAATTATTATTATTATAATATTCTCCTCATTCTATAAATGAATTAAAAATTTTTCTTTACAATTTTTTACGCATAAAATCATTATGTTTAAGCAAAATCTGTTTTGTTCTGACATAATAATTTTGCTGAAACTGTGAATAAAGCTCTTTTTAAGCTGAAATTTCTAATGATGAATGTATAAAATAAAATCGATCATTTATTAGATTGGGACATATGTATAAATTGGTTTTTTTATAAAATAAAAGATAAATAAATCATCTGTCTACAACTCATTCAAAAGCGAGAAGAAAAAAAGGATTTTTTCTCTTCTCGTCATGCGCTCGTATCATGTTTACGTTTCAACGTACTTTTCTCGCTCAACTATCAAAAACCTTTCAGTGTAATTTTTTTTAATTAATCGTGTATTTATTTGCCAAACTTTGTGTTAATCTTAATATTAATAATATACAAATATTATAAGTGAAATAAAAAAGTTATTAAAAATTTGAATAAGATAATAATATTATGAGATGATATTAATTATAAAGCCAATTATTATAATAAATCTAAATCTAAAAAAAAAAAAAAATTAAACTTTATGATTTTCTAAATGAATTAATCTACTAAGTCGTTTTTCCCGCAGCAAAACCAATTTTTCTTTGATTTCTTTTTCTTTTCGGTTTTCGATATTGAACGAGTAGGGTTAATTGATTCTACAATTTCATCCGAACTTTCTTCTTTTTTCTTTTCGGTTTCAATACTACAAATGACGAGATAAATTTGAGAGTAATAAATTATGAGATGATGAAATAAACAAACGTAAATTGACAACTAACAATTTAGAGCTTTGATTCATAAAATAAATAAAGTTTTTATTGAACTTAAATACTAATACATATCACACAATAATTTCATACGTTTTAAAATTACAAAATTTCCATTCTATTTAAAACAAGTAAGTCTTAAAAATACAGTTAAAAGCAATATATGTATTGATTGCTTACACTTTCTTCCCTTTCACATAGGTTGATACAACCTCGGCAAAATGTTTGCCTTGATCCCTTGCAATTTCTTTTTCTCTATCTGAAACAGGGCGGGAAGCGTCCGATCTAATTATTATAATAAAGAAGTTAGAAAAATCATAAAGGAAAAAAAAAAAAAGAAGAGATCTGTATATATACCCAGTAATTGTGCCACTTCCCCATGGACCACCTCCGATAATTTCATCGGTTTGACCAAAGTAAGGTAATTTGCTTACAAGTGGAACGTAAATGATTCCGTGATGAGCTAAATACGTGATGGCAGTGTAAGCCGTGGTTTCTTGCCCTCCATGTTGAGTTGCAGTTGAAGAAAAGATTCCGGCAAATTTGTTGTTCAAACTACCACTGGACCATAATTTACCGGTGCTATCCAAAAATGATTTGAATTGAGCTGGCATAGAACCGAATCGAGTTGGAAATCCAAATAAAATCCCATCGGCTTCAGCTAGCACTTCGGCTTTAATGTAATAAAAATATTTTATTAGTTGTATTAATCGACCATATCATTGATATGAAAATTGGATTAATATGCTTACGTGTAATAATTGGAAGTTCTGGCTTAGGTGGAGCGTACATTTTGGTTAAAACTTCTTGAGGAAGAGTTTCAGGTACTTGATACAAATCGAGTTGAATGCTTGAGTCAGTTGATTCAATTCCTTTCTTGATCTCTTGGGCCAATTGGTAGACATGAGTATACATAGAATAGCTATTATAATCGATATAGGATTTAATTAGGAACGTGTCAAAAAAAAAAAAAAAAAAAAAAAATTATCATTTAATTACTCACATGACAATAATGATTTTAACCATTTTAGAATTTTTTTTTTTTTTTGGACGAATTTAAAAAGTTTTTTGATTATTTTTTTTTTATACAAATGTTTGGGAATGAGTTTTCAAAATTGCGGATTCATGGACTCGCTTATATACTTTTTCTTGACTATATTTTTTGGGGATCATTTCATTACAAATAAATGATTTGGCAAAAATTATTAATCAATGATCTTCTCTGATTCGATTACAAATATTACAAATCAAAACAATAGGAACAATACCTGAATTTTTCACGTGACAAAATCTTTCAATCACAACAATAATCAGCACGTGGATTAATAATCAAGTAGATAATCAAGTATCGACATTTCATATCCTTATTTAAAATTACTCACATTATTAATTCATTTGGTTTATACAATTAATCACCATTGGAAGTAACCCGTTTGTAGATCCATCAAGGAAAAAAATTACTCATGTTAGTCAAAGTAAATTTCTATTGAGGTACACAGATTTTATATTTGGACATAAGAATCGGCCAATTCAATTATTCGTTACTAATCCTAATAAATTATAATTATAATTATACAAATTCTTTTTCTAATGCTTTAATACAAGGTTATGAAAAAATTTATGTTACGCAAGATGTTAAAAAATCAAATGTTCTATATTTTCTTGGCATAAAAGTTTATTTTGATCAATAGTTTGAAACAGATAAATTAAATGTAAAAAGTATATGCTATATAAAATTTATGTTACTACAGGTGAAAAAGTTGTAAAAAGTATAATAAAGTTTGAAAATTTAAATCGTCATTATTAAGTGTTTATTATAAAGTTAAAGTTTTTTTTCACATTTATACATGCTAGAATAAACGACCACGTCTCCTCACTTTCTTTTCTTAGATAATAATTCGCGTATATTTTACAACCTCTCATCTAATAATTTATCTTTCTTTCTAATTTAAACATATCAATGTTTCATGATAAAAAAAACTTGATCCCTGTGCCTAAAAATGGTTTGAGTGAGAACGTTTCCTCAATTCGTTTTTCGTCGTCACAAGAAAGTTCTTTAAATATTCTTGACAATGTTTCTTTGGGACAAACCGGAAATATTCGACGGGAAAATGGATCAAAATATTCTTACAATGACAGGTATCAACAAATGCGTCTTTCAAACAGTATTCAACGTTCAATCGAATATATAATAATCATAAGTGTATAAATTTGATAATCTAATGATGAATATTTTTAAATAAAAAAATACTAAAGGTTTATTCCTATCAGAAATGAAGATATGATATCCGAGTTTCAGAGAAGTTTGGCATCCAAACCACAAAAGCGGAAAAGAAATTCATCTGAAGATCAGGGTAAATAATAAGATATATGTGTATATGTTAAAGTCTCCAACTTCTTATTTCGCGATTTTTCTCCGCAGAAAGTGAACATTTTCGCAAAATAATTGTGCAAGAAACCATGTTCCCTACTCATTCTACCAATGACGAGATTATCAAACGTATTAATGATGGTTCGGTTCCTTCTACCGATAATATTTTGAATTATCGAAAGTCATTCAATAAACGACCCGGAATAATCGATACACCCTATAGAGAAGCTTATGCTAGTACTCTATTCTCGCATCAAGTGGAGGAATTGATGATATCTCCACAACAACCTAAAAGAAAAATTAATTCGCGACCTTATCAAATGCTTGCTTTCTGTAATGAATTGAAGCTCAAGGTACACATTCATCCATTTTTATTTCATTAGATGTGACGCGTATTAACGTTAATCACTTTCTTGTTAGGATGATTTTTATTTGAACATTATTGATTGGTCTTCGTTTAATATGTTAAGTCTGGGGTTAGATTATAGCGTTTATTTATGGAATTCAGGAAATTCAAAGGTTTGTACGTGAATAATTTTTAAGGGTTTATGTATGTTAATCTTATATACGTGTAAAATTATCGGAATTTTAGATGACAAAGTTATGCGATTTGGGACTTCCACATGCTATTTCGTCTGTCAAATGGTTTCCTCAGGTATATATTTAATACATATATCGAGTAATATTCTGTCGATTATATTATTCTCGATTTGTTTTTTTTTTTATAGAACTATCAACTTGCTGTTGGAACGGCAGAAGGAAAGGTTCAAATTTGGGACACTCAGAAACTTATGAAAGTTCGTGAGTTTCATGGACATAAGTCACGTGTCGGTAAGTTGATCCTTTTTTTTTTTACCAAATAGGTTTATTTTAAAACTTGATTCTTTTAAAGGAACTCTTGCATGGAATGGAAACGTTTTAAGCTCGGGTAGTGGAGATCGTATTATTTATCATAGGGATCAAAGGTGTCCGAATAACAACGTTCAATCTTCCATAGGACATAAATCCGAGGTAAAGTATCATTTTTTATATTTTTAATGCACGATGACATTCTATCAATTCTTACTTTATGATTTCATGCCCTAGATTTGTGGACTGAAATGGAATCTCGAAGGGGACCAATTGGCGAGCGGTGGTAATGCCAACGAGCTATTCATCTGGGAAGGCATGAATCCTACCCCGGCTCGAAAATTAGAAGGTCATAATGCTGCAGTTCGAGCTATTTCGTGGAGTCCTCACGTTCGTAACTTATTGGTCAGCGGAGGTGGTCATTTAGATCGACAGATCCGATTCTGGAACACAATGGATGGTAGATCCTTGGGATGTTACAACGCAAAGTCTCAGGTTGATCCAACTTCGATCATTGATCAATTTGTCATGTTTAATTATTAATTCTTTTTTAAACCCCTCTTATGATATACATAGATTTGTAATCTGCAATGGTCTTTAACGGCAAACGAAATTGTTTCAACACACGGATGGTGGAAAAATGATGTTATTATCTGGAAGTACCCATGCATGCAAAGAATTGCAACGTTAAAGGGACATTCTTATCGTGTTCTTTATTTTTCTCTTTCGCCAAATGGAGAAGACATCGTGACAGGAGCAGGAGGTGACGACAATACGTTGAGGTTCTGGAAGATTTTTAACACTTTAAATAAGATTAAGAGAAGTGTGACGAAGACATCCACATTGAAACCTGATGGGCTTATTCGTTAAATGAACGTTAACAATGTTTTATGCATGTTAATAATATTACTTATTATTTATTTGTATTGGTTTGAGAATTTGTATTTTTATAGTTTGTATGGCATGTGGTACATCAAAAATGCTAACATTAATAATTATCAATTTAAAAAATTGATTTCTCACAAAATCTCGTGATGAATCATTTAAAGGAAAGAAAGTTGTATGTTACACTAGTCACTTGATCGACAAGATCACTGTAAATCTTTTTAAAAAGAGTATAATATTGCGGGGCAAAATTCATGACAAAAGTCGAAACTCTATACAGTTTGACAGTAACATCATTACTAGATTCTCATTTGTTAACAGTCATTTTGTCTTACAACCTTATTCCTATATGAAAATTGATCTGAGTTGAAACTAGTAAATATAAGATCATTTGGACATAGTTTAACAAAACTATATCTAGTCAAAGATTTTTTGTAATTCCGATATAATTGCTAATATTTAAATTTGCCTTATAATAAGCTTCTTACTAAATCGATACATTTTTATAATTTAGACTCTAATATCTTCGCTTTAAATTTTGAAAAAAAAAACATTTGAAATTATTGTCTCTTTCATGTAATAGCTCGTTTTTTCCAAAAAAAAATATCATTACGCTCAAGAAATAATAAATAATTATTTTGGGCACAGCTCTCTAAATAAAAAATTTTTTTCTCTGTTATTTTACAAGAAAGCGAGGTGTCATATAGTTTTTTTTTAGGTTATTATGTATTTAATTTGTTTGAATGCGGATCTAGGGATCAACATGTATATGTTTCACTTTAATTAGTTGACCCGCTTCTTTCTTCGTCCATAATACTTTAACTTGAGCATATAACTAAAGATAGCACCGCAATTAAAAAAAATGGCGCAATTGAGTTGCAATTTGTGGAACTTGTGGCGCAATAAATTTCCTTATGGCGCAATTAAGTTGCAATTGAAAATCTTTAGACAACAGTAAATGATTATCATACAAAGTTTAATCATTTTATCATTTTATTTTGATGGTGTAATGTTTACAATGGAGGTAAAATTGTAAATCAAAAATACTTGATTCCAAGGAACTTGGTATTACAAATTTAAGTTAAAGTTTTTTGCACTTTTTTGTTACAATTGTATTTTTACATTTAACCTATTTATAGGATATGATTTCTCTATTTTTAATAACAACGTATATTGTCGTGAACTATATATATTGCAGAAAAACTTGTTTCATTCTTTTCGAGATAAATGAATCTTCTTATTTAGCGTCATCCGGATTATCGTCAAGTTTGCAACTTTTTGTTAAAGTTTAATTAACAACCCCTGAATGTTTACCAATTTTTTTTCTTGTAATACAGTATTTTAGAATTTCCATTTTGTACAGTGATAAATATTCTAATGGAAAGTATACGAGAATTCTTCTAACGAAGTAATATGGAGAAGTCCCGTACAACTCGTATTTTTTGTATTTTTGTTAAAAAGCATCTCTTCTTGAAAAACATATAATCAATCATGTTCACCAATCCAATATACACTCTACCTCCTCTCGAATTTAATCAACCAGAACAGCGCTTAATCCCACCATTATATTTTGGACCGCCTCCTCCGATGGTCCCAAGAAACAAACCTTCATTCAACCGTTGCTTTACCCACGATATTTTCATAAGTTCCCAAGAACGTCGCCATATCTCAACTCCACTTCAAGGTGCCCCTTCAGGTACTCGACATAATAATGGTCTATACAATACCGAAGTAACCACAATACAATCACATGAGCTTACGGATCCTTTTGGAAGACAAGCAAATAATCGTCGTCGTCGTGGTAGTATTATAAAAAAATGCTTAAAAAATAGTATAGATGTTGCTTGTATTCCCACTACAATACCCGATGATAATTTCTCAAAGATTCAAGATCAATTAACTATTTTGGAAACACTTCGAGATTCTTCCAACATTTTGAAATTCTATGGGATCTCTCGTGATGACAATCAATTGTTCATGATATTTGAATGGGCCGAATTAAAAACTCTTTTCGAAGTTTATAATACATACGATATTTCTTGGACTACAAAGGTAAAAAGTAATCTTTATAATTAAAAAAATTTGTGTTTTCCCGTCACGTTTAGTTTACCCTGTATAAATAATAATGATTAAATCGTGTAACGTTACACGATTTACTCCCGTTGCAAAGCAACGGGGCCAGCAACTAGTATGTAAATAAAAAAAAATTAAAAAAAAAATAAAAATTTCTTCATTATTCTCAAGGTGTCTATTGCATTTGGTATCTGTCGTGGTATTTCTTACTTGAACTCCTGTTTGATCCTTCATCATGACATTCGCTGTGCAAACATTATGATGACATCGTATTTGGAACCTAAAATTACAAATTTTAGATATGCGATCGATAAAAGTAAAATAAATAATGAATATTATGAATATGTACCAAATGTAGACGATATTATTAATTGGATGGCTCCTGAAAAAATTCTAAATTACCGATATAATGAGGAATGTGAAATATTTAGGTATTTACGAGAATTTCTTCATTTATTATTTCATTTATGAATTTATAATAATGTCAAATCTTTTTTAATTTATAGTTTTGGAATGTTATTATGGGAGCTTGCTTTCGAAACCATTCCTTACAAGGGTTGGGACGTACAAAAGATAAAAGAGCACGTTTTAAATAAAAAAAGAGAAAATTTAAACATAAAATTAAATAATGACGAAAATCTTCAGGAGAGCTATTTTAAAATCATTAAAAATAGTAAATATTATTTTTTATTAAATAGAATAATAATCTTTATTAAAAAATTTTATTAATTATAATGTTGCTTTTTAGCTTGGCATCATGATTTACAAAAACGTTCAAATCTCCAGACCGTTCTCTTTGAGCTTGATAAATTAGTTTCCAACTATCAACAAAATGGATTTTCTCAAAGTTTGATTCCAAAGTATATTAATCTAATTAATAAATCTTTTGATGAGTTAGAAGATAAAGCAAAAGAATGGATTGAAGATGCTATTAAACAAAGAGTTATTAAATCAATAGGATGGTCTGAATTTCAAAATCATCAGAGGATCGGGGCAGGAAATTTTGGAACAGTATTTAAAGCATATTGGCTTAATATTCATAATAATGTAGTTTATAAAAAATTACTCATTTCATCGGACGTTCAATTTAAGATGTGGGAAGCGTTTAAACATGAATTACAGATACAGAGCAGAGCACACGGTTGTGAAAATATTATTCGTGTTTTAGGAATAAGTAAAAGTGAGTTCTTGATATCAAATTTTATTAATTATTTTTAATAATTATAATATCACTTATTAAGAATATATATCTTTTATAGATTTGAATAATGAATATTCTATTGTTATGGAATATGCTGATGAAGGGGATTTAAGTGTATATCTTTCAAATAATTTCGAAAAACTCGACTGGAATAAAAAATTTGGATTAGCTTTGGATATTACAAATGGATTACATTATTTGCATAATGAAGACATTTTGCATAGAGATCTTGTAAGTACTGCAAATTATCAAAATTCATCAAATCGTAAAAAAAGATTTATAAATTTTATTATTAAATTTGCTTTATAGCATGCCAAAAATATAGTAATACATCATGGAAAAGCAAAAATTACAGATTTCGGTAATTCCAAGAGCTTGAATACTATGACCAGAATACACGATCATATATTTGGTAACATTTCATATATTGCTCCGGAAGTTTTAAGAACCAACCCCCACACAAAATACTCTGATATTTATAGTTTGGGAGTTTTACTATGGGTGTTATCAAGTGGTAGGCCTCCTTTTAAAACTCAAGAAGATTACACAATAGTTACAACAATATTATCGGGAAACAGAGAAGAGAGAATGCCTAATACTCCTAACAAATATTATGAATTATATAACACATGTTGGAATGAACCCGAAAGAAGACATACCGTTAAAGATGTTTACGACGTATTGAAAAAGTTATTAGCGAATAATGACGATGTATCAGTACAAAGAGGTAAAATGAATCAAAATGTACAGGTTATATACATATATAATTGTTTTTTCGCTAATTATTTAATCTTTAAATTTCAGAAACTCTCATTTCTGGTTATTTAACGCTTCCATCATCGAATGATAATAATGATATTTTAAGCACTAGCATTGGTTCAAATACTGATGTTGGTTCAAACGTTAATTCTTATTCATGTCAGATCTCAGTAAATTATGTAAATATCCACGACCTTTAATTAACTTTTTTTTTTAAATAAATAAAAATTTGGTTGTCACATGGATAAATAACTGCTAAAATAAAAATAAATTAGTAATAATAAATTATAAAATAATAATTAATTCTTAATTGATTAAACCTCGATGTACAATTTGCATGATATTATAGCACCTGCAATATCATGAGCAAATTTCAATTAACTTTCCCATTTAAAATTGAAAGTTTTAACATTGTCTCGTAGATGCATATTCAAGAAAAGCGAATATTTTTTTCATCTAAAGAATTTAAATGAAACAATATGAAAATACAATACGTAAATAAATCTATTATTATTTTACTTCAAATCTCGTGACTTCACAAATCTAATTTTCATAAAATGAATCTAAAAATAATATCAAAATATATACAAAAATCTACAAAATAGCAAAAACAGAATCTTTCTGGCGAATTTTTAACTGAAATTTTGATGAGTATCTTCAAACATGCAAGCATAAACTGAAGCAAATGTTCCAGATCCAATTACAGAATGTATCTTAAAGTTTTGAAAGTCAAAATAACGAACTTCATCTTTGAAATCGTATCCTCTATATTATTGTTTGATCAAGAAAAACTATTTTAATTTTTCGTCATAAAAAAACCATCTTATTTAGGAACGTTTTGCTTGAAGGGTAGGGTTTTTAAGTAATAAAAATGATGGTTAGCCATTTTTTGAGGGTTTTTATATAAATTCGAGAGCACAAATAATTGTGCAACCAATAACAGGCTACGGACAAAAAATGAATAAAAAAACTTTAAGTATATTAAGAAATTTTTTTTTCAATTTTAAAATTAAGTTTAAAATATTTATTATAAGAAAATTATCATTTATCGCATATGCCACCTCCCCTGCTTCACGTGATAATCATGTGAAATAACTTTATGACTTATTTCCGCTATTGTTCCATTTTTTTGATCAATTTGATTATTAAAATTTCTTTTTTGTTCGTCAAGCTTGTTTTTTTTTTTCATTTTCGTTCATTTTAATGGCTTTTTGCCTCTACTATATCAGAATACATATTTATCGGGCTTGTTTTATTCATTTTTAACACTACTACATCATAAAGTATATTACCTGTTATTTACGTTGGCTGTGTTACTTTTTTGCAATAACAGTTATTATTTCATTTCCTTTGTTTCACTACAAACCTAATATGAACGAAGAGAATGAGGACAACTTAAGTGATAATGGTATATATCTGTTTTGAATTTCTGAATTTTTAGAGATAGATTAGAGTTCAAGTTGGCTTTGTAGTTACTTAGGGTTAGAGTTAGGGAATGAACCATTTAGCGAGTTCAGTTAGTATGATTTCCTCCCTCCCCGAAGAGTAGACTCAAGGCTGGCATTTTCTAAAATCCTCGGACATGTGATCACAGTTAGTTAGGTTTGTTAGGGTTTGTTAGGATTAGTTAAGTTTAGCTAGGTTTAATTAGGGTTAGTTCGGGTTAGGTGTTAGAATATTTATTGTTCAAAAGTTACGTCTGAAGATTTTGATGGTGATCATGGGAGTGTTGCCGGTTGAAACACAAGCCGCTAAAAGCTCATTTTCATTATTTATGTTTATTTTAGTTCTTTGAATAGTTTTATTTTTGTTACTATTTTGTAACCTTTATTTGTTGATTTTCTATTTAATCAAATTAATACAAAATTCTGTGATGAAAGGTTATCAGTGCTGAACAACGAATTATTTATGGTAAATTACATGGTGTTTATAAGAAGGCTTTAAATAGGTGTTGCAAAATAATTTCAGATCTGAACAGCTAATCTATTTACTGGAAAATTTCTTGGAGGATGAAGATGAACAGGATAAAATTTACCATGAAGAAGATTCGAGTAATAAGAAAAACTTAGACCCATCAATATCATTATTATGTAGGAAATGCGGAGAGGTTGGACATTACCAAAAAAATTGCAAGATATTAGTACAATCCAGAATATACGATATTACAAATTATAGAATATGATGTGATGAGCACAATCATGTAATGCAGGAGGAGGGTGGCGATAAATCGCTATAGCGATGAAAAACAAAACCCTTATTATAATAATTTTTTTAAAAATTTTCTTAAAATTCATGTTTGCGAACTAATTGAAAAATTAATGGGGAATATTACGTGTCCGTTTTAAAGTAACGAATCTCGTAAATTTCATATCACATGATAATCAATAAATAATTATCACACAAATTTTTCGGCTTTGAGGATCAGAGATTGAATAGGTATTATTAAATCATGTATGGTATGGTTTTTTATGTATGAAATATATGATTTCAATTATTATTAGTCTGGAACGTAGCGAAGGTCTATATACGGTCTATACTGAGTGATACAAAAATGTCTTGATGTTCGCTCGCTCGAAATACCTTGAAAATTAACTGATAAGTAAATTTCTTTTTCTTGGATTAGAAAAGCTTCTTTAAGAATATTTACTAATATTCTTTTTTCTTTTCTTTTTTAGGATTGCTTTCTTGAGAACTTATTAGTAAGTGAATTCCTTCTTCTTAGAATGAATGGACTTCTTTGCGAATATTTATTAACGTTATTTTTTCTTCTCTTTTTTAAGACTGACTTTCTTTGAATCTTGAGAATTAACTGGTAAGTTGAATTCCTTCTTCTTGAAATAGGTAAGCTATTTTGAGAATATTTACTAACATCTTTACTGATTTTGTGGTAGTCTAAAATTCTAAAAAAATTAGTAATTTTTAAATGATCTTATTAAACTGATATTGCGACAGCCTGAAATTCTAAAAATAAAATTTTTTAATTAATTTTAATTTTAAATTTTTTATAATTTTGATTTAAATAAAATAATATATAAACTTACAATATAATATAATTTAAAATAATTTTTTTTATATTTAAATATTTATAAGTTAATTTAAATTTGACTTGACTCAATTTGAATAATTCAAGTCAAAATTGAGTTGAGTTAAACTTAAGTCAAGTCAAACTGAGTCAAGTTTAAAAATTTATATAATTAGAATTAAGTTAAATTGAAAGATTTTATAAAATAAATTTGACTCAATTTAACTTGAAAAAAATGAGATAAATAGAGTTGAGCTTTAAACTTAACTTAACTTAACTCATTCGAAACTAAACTTTTTATTTTTCTAATTCTTAATATTAATTGATAGATTAATCAATCAATTTTAAATATATATTAGTATATATACCTATATAATTTAAATTCTTATAAAAATTATTTTAATTGAAGTCTAAATTTATAACTATTAGTAACTCACAATAGAAGTTAAGTTATTATTAACCAAGCTAAATTTAAATATAAATTATTATTCTAAATTTCACTTTTCTAAATCTAATTGATTTGCTATTATAAATTTTATGTAATTTGTTAAAAAAGAATAAAGAACTTTAATTTCATACATAATAAAAAGAAAAAATCTAAATATAATTATATTTCAGTTTATAATTTATTTATAAAGATTTAAAATTATATAAATATATAATGTGTATTAAAAATCACTAAATATATATAATATCAATAAATTATGAATTATTATATTAATTTTTATATATTTTTATATTAATTATTTAATATATTTTTTATAATTTTATCATTAATATTTTGTAGAAAAGGTTATTTTTATTTTTTAATAACAGCTATTAACAAGTTTTAAATTTATTTTTATCAAGTTTTAACTATTCTTTTTGCAAAATCTGCTAAATTATCTAATTTTTTAGTAATAATTTATGATTATTTTAATATTCTATTTAATTCTTTCTATAAATTTTAAATTTAAACTTTATACAGATTATAGTAAACTCGTAATCTTATTTTTTACTTCTTATTTTTTATATTATTGTTATTATATAAATAAAAGTATTATCTTCTTAATATAATAATAATTTTTTTTTTAAACTATTTATAAATAATAATAAATAGTTTAATATATTTATATAAATATTTACTATTATTCTATTTTTAATTTGACCATTAATTATAATTTATTTTTTATAAATTATTACATTTAGTTGATTTGATTTAAATATAGAAATAAGATATTTTAGATCATATTTTTTTAAGTATTTCTTAAAATATATCTTTTTTTATCTTCTTTAAATATTTAAATTAAAGTTCATTATTATAGATATTATTTTTCTATTTATTTTTAATATTTTCTATTTTTAATCTTTTATTTTATTAGTTGAATTTATAAAGATTTTTTTGCTTAAATTCTTTTAAAAGTTTATTTTAATAAAATATCTTTTAAGAGTAATTTGATTTATATCAGTTAAAGTAAAAAGTTTTCATATAATTTATTAATATTAATTCTATGATGTTTATTAAGAATTTGTATTAAATAACTTAAATAAATAGTCTATCACTTTAGAAAAAAAAGTGTATTAAGACTATTATTTTATATACAAAAATAATATCATGAATTGTATTATTTAAATAATTTTAATATTTCACTTATTTTTCTTTTATTAAAATTACATTTTTAAATATTTATAATTTTATTATTTGAAATTTAAAATAAGTAATCATTTTTATAAAACTATTTTTAAAATAAATATTTATTAAAATATAAAATATTAAATATTATATAATATATATAAGATTTTTATTTAAATCATAATTTATAAAAAAATTATAATTTAAAATTTGATTTAATATTAAAAATTAATAGATATCATATATAATTAGTAATTTATTATATTATAATATTCTTTATAAAAACTTCTGAAATCTAATTTAAATTAAAACTTTTTATTAAATACAATAAATCATATTATAATAAATAAAAATATATTAATAATAATAATACAATATATCATATACAAATTTTTTGAAAAATATCTTTCAATATCATTTTTTATTATTGGATTTTTACAAACCATTTATTTTTTATTTTATTTATTTTATAGAATATATACATAATTGAATAATTTTTTTTTATAATTTACAATAAATATTTTTTGATTTTAAGTTAAAATAATCTATTTTAATATTAATAGATTTTAGTTAATATATAAATAAAATCAAGTTCTGTTTTCTTTATTTTGTTAAAGATTTAAAATAAAATTTTTTCTCAATTTGACTAAATGTATTTAAATTATCTAAATAATAAAAATATTAATTGCTTTATTAAGCTTTTTGCATATTTGTTTATATTTGTTAAAATAAAGTAAAATGATATATTCTTTAAAATTTTAATTTATAAGTTATATGATACTTATAAATAATAAATTATATAGATTAAAAAAAAAAGTATACTTATATATACAGTGATTTTAGAAGTTGATATAATGAATTTGATATTAATAAAAGTAATTAAAAATAAGTTAAATCAATATAATTTGCATCTTTAAAAATAAATTTATATTTATTATAAATGATTTTATTAAATTATGATTTTTTATATCTTATTAATTGAATGAAATTAGATTATAATATTTTATAAATATAGAATAACATTTTATATAAAAATACTTTTATATATTTATTTTATAATCTTAAAAAATATTTACATTATTTTAGATTAATATATGAAGAGATATTATGATGTAATTAGTTAACAAACTTTTATTTAACATAATTTTTAATTTGTAATATTCTTTTGAGTAAAAGTTTATTATATAATCATATTTATTTTTTCTTTTATATTTTTAATTCTCTTGATTAGAGAATACATATTTGATTATAATTATTTTTACATTCTAAATAAATGAGACAAATAAAACAAAGTATTCAAATAAAATTTTAAGAATTATATTATTATTATAAAATAAAACATATTACCCATTTTACAAATACTAGATTTTTAGTAATACATCTAAAATTAAATAGTAAATCACATATTATTTAACTGTATATCACATGTTTATTATTTTTTTATGATTTGCTAATAATCTGATAGCTTGAAAAGGTTTCAGCAAAATTTTGTTAAGTGTTTTGTAACTTATGAAATTTATTATAAGTGTCATTTATTACATTCAGTCAGTTGTTTATATTATTTACTTTGAGAAGTATTGGTAGAAACATCTGTTTTATAGAATTTTGTAATTGAATTATAGATGATTATTTTTAAGTGATTAATTTTTTTTTTTTAGATATAATATTCTTAGATTGACTTACTTTATGAAAATTGATAATTATCCTATATCAATAACTGTAAGCTCTTTCTTTTTCAATAAATATATATTGAATCACGTCATGGGGTGTCTATATTTTTGTACAGGAGAGTGCAAGTATCCATACCATACATGATTGCTATGTATCATAGAATATTACAAAATAAATATATGTTTAATAAATTTTAGTTATCTGAAGTATATGTAAAAGTATTGAAAATGCATACGGGATTATTATCGCGATAATGTTGACAATGGTAAATGCATTCCCCTTCCAATGAAATGAATACCAAACTCCTTATGACTTTCTCAGATATTTAAAGTTAGTACAAGGGTGAGCAGAAAATTAAATTTTATGATGGGATTAAATGATGATATTGGTGTCGATGATATGACAATATCACTGAATTATAAAAGAAAAATTTGAATCGAGTGTAAAAAAAAAAAATAATCTTCAAAATAAACCAATTTCAAGGTCTTCAAAACCATTTTGTTCAATTTTGATTTAACAAAATTGATTTTCAGAATGTTGCATTTGTTTGTGACGCGATATCTAATTGTTTAAAATTTGGGTCGTACAAATATAAAAACTGAATTTATTTTGATCACCATAAAAAGCTACCTTTGAAATTTAAAAGGTCCATTAAACATTCAGTATTATTTACCATATATGAACGGTAAGTTTCGTCTCAATTTGAGAAATTACCCGAATCAAGATAGATTTCTTATCGAAATTGAAGAAACGAACCCTCTCGCAATAATTCAAGTTTAGTTCCTCGAGTGAGAAACTTTTCACTAAAGAGAGTTAGTATTTCGACATTTTTATAACCTAAAGAGGTTCTTCGCAGAGGAAAAATAGAAAGAGGCCTTTCAATACAATAAGAACTTTTAATAGTCACGAACGATCCCACACGCGTCATCAGATCTCCAAAAAGGGAAAGCATGTAACGACCATGCAATCCAGAAGGGCATCGCCATTAGATGAAATACTTATTTTACGACATAGAAACTGCCAATAAAAAGGAATTTGCCTTGAATAAATAGTAAGATAAAAATATTTCTTTGGTCTGTCGACCAGATACTATTACTTACTATTACTGAAAATATGTTACCTCAAAACGAAACCTTAAATCGTCAACATTAGAATGATCTGCATACGTCATGCAAAGCTTATTAATTAATTTCAAAAACGGAATAGCCCTGAAATATTTGTGATCGGTCGATCACAAGTAATTGTAAAGCCAGCTTTACGTCCTTGACTTATGATATTAGCATCCACGTTTTCTGAATGAGTAACTTAGAATATTCGGTTTTCAAACTGCCTTCCCTGCTGTAATTATTTGACATTTAACCCGCAATTTGTTATTTATTGGATATAATTGTTCTATTTTAATCTATTTTTAACAACGTACTGTATCTATATTAGTCGTGGAATTATTTAAGTGTCATCCTGAAACTAACAAGATTGTAAAGAAATCGATCAAAATTTTTTTTGCTATGGTTATAATTAACTGATAAATTAATTGACGGATACCAATTTTTTTAAGTTTTCTAGATACGATTCGAATTCAAA
>CAJVPQ010000902.1:0-22207 GCA_910591825.1 Funneliformis caledonium
AATTTGAATTAAAAATTTGCATTAAAATTTGATCAGCATCACATAACCAGTGATTTGTTATCAGGCACTATACATTCTGAATGGCCATGTCTAATTGGGGTCAATCAGCATCTATCAGCACCTGTTTGTGTCGATCAGAAAATATGGCAAATCAGCCAAAATAGTATCAAAATCAGCCTAAAATCAGCCATCTGATTTTTAGCTGATTTAGACTATTTTGACTAATAACAGTCCAGTTTATAAAAGCCACTCAACCGCAACTTTACTCACTATCCTGGAAATGCTGCTGTTGTAATAATCATAATGAAGACTTTAATCATATATGGCTATGCCCTAATATCAGACAATATACTCAATCCTTAATCGCTGAATCCATTGCTCACCTAAAATTACAATTATTCATCTACACTTCAAAAACTGTGTTCACAAATAAAATTGATAATCTTTTAAATCCTTCCCATGCAATATGGTCTATACAAGTATCTCCACATGATTTCTCCTTCATAGATTTTATCAAAGACATTATTTTTAATATTTTATCATCAATCTTAACAACATTTACCAAATCGCCTTCTCTCACTCTTTCAATTCTTTCTTCATTTTTTGATTTTTTCTTTAATCAGGCTTATGACAATATATGGAAGACTCGATACACTTTAACTTTGAATAAAGAAAGGTCTCTACAAATAACAAAACGTCAAAAGAAAGGCAATTTTGTCTTGTCCAACATTGATTTTTCTATCAATAGTCTCTCCAATACTACATTTGTTACTAATACAGACATTTTAGATCACTTTATATTAATTAATAAATCTTACAAACATGGTCGACATTGGTCCCTCTTTTTAGATCGGTGATAACCAGTTGCTTTAATGATTTCTTTCTCAGTTTAGTATTGATGATTGTTCAGTAAATCTTTACAATCGAAATCAGACAGAACAACCTGTTAGTCTGATGGAAGCTAGTTTTTAGTTATGAATATTAGGCAGCAATTTTTATTTTTCTACTTTTGTATCCTTTTGGGATTTTCATGTAAATTTTTTACTGAAATTGTTTTATATAATAAAATATTGCATTACCGCGTCTAAAAAAAAAAAAAATAATTATAAGAAAATAAAATTTAGTTTGTTGGATTTATATTATTAAGGCCTATTAAATGATTATATTTTCATATTTCTGAGATCAATAGATAGCAAGATATATAAGTTTAAAATTTTAACTTTTTTTCATAATAATTTATTATATATTTATCTTTAAAATATCACTAATTAATTACATGTTTTTTTGAATTTTTACTTAGAAAACATCATAAAATTTATTATAAAAATATTAATTTTAAATAAATTATTTTAAAAATATTTAAAATTATTATAAATAATTTTAATTATTAAATAAAATTGCAGGCAAATTTGTCTGCAAAATGCTTGAAGGGATAATAAAATTAGAATATTAATATTAATTTATTATAGATTTTATAGATTATTAAATATAATTTATTTAATTAGTTAAAAATTTCTAATAATCAATTCGTCATAATTAGATTAGTTATCAGAGATTTATTAGGATAATTTTTATTATAAACATAATCACATATTTTTTTTTTGTTATTTAATAAACATTATTTTAATTGGAACAACTTTGAACCTTATCCTTTATCAAAATCCTTTAAAAATCTTAGCATAAATCTTTTCAAGAATAAATGCTTCTGCCGATATACATTTTTTGGTTGTTAAAGAAACGTTCAATTTCAATAACAGAATATATTTCATCCTTTCTTTTATGAGTTTAATTTTAAACTATAATAAGATTTGCAACTTTTATTAAATGTTAAGACATAATCTGATTTATAATGATTTGTAATTAACATAATCATTAATTTTATCACTTCGTGTAAATTTTACTAAATAAAGTAAAAATTCTAATGAAGGAAGAAGTCCATAAGATAATGAATGAATAATTATTATGATATTTTCTGTATGCTAATTGGTACATATTATCATAGTGACCTTCAAAGCTTTGATAACCATTCACGAATGTATAGTGCCTGATAACAAATCACTGGTTATGTGATGCTGATCAAATTTTAATGCAAATTTTTAATTCAAATTACTCGATTATTGCCGCACTAAATTTATAAAATTTTTTTTATTTGCATAATAAAAAGCTTCAGCTATTTATTAATACTTTGTTGGATGACCTTTACTTTTTATAACAGCAGCAACTCAACGAGATATGTTATCAATAAGATTTTGATATTTATTAATATCAAGATTTGACCACTCCTCTTAAAGTATTTCCCATAAATCTTCCCTATTTTTTGGTAATGGAGTGTGTGCCTGTACCTACCTTTCTAATTCATCCCATAAATTTTCTATCAGATTAAGATCTGGACTCTGTAAAGGCCAGGGAATACTATTCATTTTATGTTTTACTTTCCATCTTTTAATAATATTTGCAGTGTGTATGGGAGCGTTATCCTCTTGAAAAAAATAATTATCCTGATTATATAATCCTTTTAAAAATGAAATTAAATTATTTTTTAACACTTTTTTATATACTGCAGCTGTTACTCTCCCTTCTATTTTTACTAATGGACTAAGATTATATTTTGGGAAACATTCCCACACCATTACTCCTTGTTGACCCGACTTTACTGTAGGAATTAAACACTTCATATCATACTTTTCATGAGGCTGCTTCCAAACCCACCTTTTACCATTTTCTCCAAACACTTCAAACTTGGATTCATCACTCCAAATGATACTTTTCTATTCATTTACTTACTCTTTTCTTTCTTTAGCCTAGGCAAGTCTTTTTTGCTTATTTTTTTCACTTACAAAAGATTTTCTTACAACAACTTGACCATAGAAACCTTGTTTATGAAGGTAATTGCTTAAAGTTTTTTACTAACTTTTGTTGAAGTGGAATTGACAAATTCTTCATGTGATTCCTGAAGGTTCATTTTTCTATTTTCTTTAAGAATTCTCGTTAAATGACAACCATCTCTTTCACTTATTATAGGCGGTCTACCAGTTCTAGGAGCAAGTATTTCGTCTCCATAAATTTTATAAACAGAAATAACATTATGAATGGTACTTTGGGAATGGTTTAAAGCTTCGCCAATCTTTCTTTCGCTTATTTCACATTTTCAAGTATCAACGACTTTACTATGTTCAAAAATGGAAAGTTTTTTTCCTTTAAAAGCCATATTTAAATAAGAAAGATTTTAGTAATACGTGGCAAAAAAATAGAGGTGTATTAATAAGAAAATGGCTGAGATAACAGGTTTTAAAGATAAACAAATAATGATCAACAATCACGTGATCAGTGACTTCTTGCTGGGCACTGTATATCACGTCTATTTTTATTGATTAATTTCTTTCTCAATTAAACTCGAACTTCGGCAAATTTTCAGCTATGTTTCTAATATTTTTATTAAAGGCAAAACATAACCTGCGTGAAATTTGTTTCCCATTTTGAGGTATCTTCAAAGATGAATTGTGTGTAACAAGAAGGCTAGATTTTCTTCAGAGCAATCCAAAAGGTATATAAGAATTCTCCAATCATTCCTATGTTCCATGCAATATTCCACACTATATTTTGCAATTTTGTTGTTTTTTTTTGTAAAGCGAAGATTAGTACAGAAGATGCTCAAGCACCAATTATGGAATATGAGAACTCTGTATGAAATAGGAGATAAATTGCGAAGATTATTATTGATATTCCATTTACTTCTTTTCCAATGTATCCCATTTCATCCTTTTGAGTTTAAATGTTACTTAATTGGATCTGTATCTAATTTCACATTTCCCTTTCATCTTCATCATTTTTGGCAACGAAGTCAGGTTGTAGTAGTAGTTTTAATAGGACTGTGTTATCGAAAAAAATACTACTTACGTGTCTTTTAAAAAAAAAAAAAATTTAGAAAGTCCTTAAATTCGAACTATGCATTCTCAGATGAAGATACTCATGCTTTGATTGTAGAGAGAAAAATATTCATCTATATTTTCTATTTATGTTCATCCTAAAATAAATCAGATACAAAATAAATAGTTCTGCTGATTCTCTTCTTTAAAATTAAAAAATACAAGTATATACCTCCATCAGTTTTTCTTTTTATCAATGTTAAGAGACCCATTGTTAATCCTGATCGCAAAACTACCTGTAATTTCGTGGAAGTAGACAAAGGTTAGCGATAAATATTCATGATTACTTTATTTGATTTTGAATCCCACCAGATTGACTCAAAGTCTCAAACGCAAGAAATTCTCAAAGATATTGTCTTATGTCCAGTGGAGCAAGTGCCAGGTCGACTCAAAGTCTCAAATGTAAGAAATTCTCAAAGAAATTGTCTTGTGTCCTAACACCACTTCATAGTCTGTCTCAAAGACTTTATTGACGTATGACTCGAAGTTCTCACATCATTGCTACCAATATTATCTAAAAAAATCAAAGTAAAAAAAAAATAAACTCCCCTGTTTGTAGCTTATCACCCTGCTCACGCTTTGGTTTCAGAAGTGATTCTGAGGGACATAAAGTATGACTATAAATTTTGCTTGAATAATAATATATACATTCTTCTAAAAAGTCAAGATATTCCAATTATCAGACTTGCGTTTGTTTTTGATTATTTGATTTTTATAGTTGAAAAAAAAGAAACCAACAAAAAGAAAAGATGAGTGATGGACACCACCATGACATTTCTTAAAGTTTTTGTTTAATTTATAAGAGACGTCTATCACTTTAATAATAAGCTTATTATTTATAAATAAATAAAATTTATAAGAAAAGACGTATAAAAAAAGATGGAAATTTTCGTTATATAATAAACGCGTAAAAAAAATTGAAATTTTCTGGAAAATTCGGAAAATGTATTAATAAAGTATCAGGTATTTAGGGATAATTAACCTGGTTAATTAACCGTTAATTAACCAAAGGATAATTAAAAGATAATTAAACAAAGGATATTTTTAGTTGACCGATAAAACAAAAGGAAACTTTTTAAAATTTTTTACAAAGTTATATTTAGAATTATGTAATATTAATTAACGGTTAATTAACCAGGTTAATTGTCCGAAGCGTAAGTATAGGACATTACTGAAAGTATGCATGTAGTGTCTGTCCCCTCACGTGATATACCAAATAAGTATTGTATTACGGTTGATCAAATATTGACTATTTGAACGCTTCAGAATTAATGCGCATCTTTAAATGCCTACCTGATACTTTATTAATACATTTTCTGAATTTTCCAGAAAATTTCAATTTTTTTTACGCGTTTATTATATAACGAAAATTTCCATCTTTTTTTATATGCCTTTTCTTATAAATTTTATTTATTTATAAATAATAAGCTTATTATTAAAGTGATAGACGTCTCTTATATTATTCAACAAAAATTTTAAGAAATGTCATGGTGGTGTCCATCACTTGTCTTTTTTTATTGGTTTTTTGTTTTTCGACTATAAAAATAAAATAATCAAAAACAAATGCGAGTCTGATAATTGGAATATCTTGATTTTTTAGAAGAATGTATATATCATCATTCAAGCAAAATTTATAGTCATACTTTACGTTCCTCAGGATCACTTCTGAAACCAAAGCATGAGCAAGGTGATAAGTTACAAACAGGCGAGTATATTTTTTTTTACTTTGATTTTTTAGATAATATTAGTAGTGTTAATGTGAGGACTTCGAGTTATACGTCAATCAAGTCTTTGAGATAGACTACAAAGCAGTGTTAGGGCACAAGACAATTTCTTTGAGAATTTCTTACGTTTGAGACTTTAAGTCGACCTGGTAGTTGCCTCACTGGACATAAGATAAAATCTTTGAGAATTTCTTACGTTTGAGACTTTGAGTCGATCTGGTAGAATTCAAAATTGGATAAAGTAATCATGAATATTTATTGCTAACCTTCGGTCCACTTCCACGAAATTACAGATATCTCAGCGATCAGGATTAATAATGGGTCTCTTAACATTAAAACTGAGAGGATGTATATACTTGCATTTTTTTAATTAGAAAGAAGAAAATCATTGGAACTAATTAATTTGCATCTTAATTACGAAAATAAAAGGCAAAAAGGAATAAAAATATAGAAGAATATTTTCTCTCAACAATCAAATCCTGTGAGTATCTTCATCTGAGTATGCATAGTTGGAGTTTATAATTTGAGTTAAAGATCTTTCTAATTTTTTTTATTTTAGCGAGACCACAACCAGACTTTACTACCTGAAATAATAAGGATAAATTCCCAGCATAAGTGGACGTGAAAGAAAAGAAATTTCTCTGTTGGATAATATTGTAAAATGCTAATGAGAAATTTGAATTCATGAAAGAATCTTCCTGAAAGTTCCCGACTTGTAAAAAGTAGTTAATATTTTGATCACAGAAATGGGAAAGATTACCTCCCTCAAGGTCATTTCTGAAACCAAAATGTGAGCAGGGTGATAAGCTACAAATAGGCGAGTTTATTTTTTTTTTTACTTTATTTTTTGTAGATAATATTGGTAGCGTTAACGTGAGGACTTTTAGTCATGCGTCAATCAAGTCTTTGAGACAGACTATGAAGTGGTGTTGGGACGCAAGACAATTTCTTTGAAAATTCTTACGTTTGAGACTTTGAGTTGACCTGGCACTTGCCCACTGGATGTAAGACAATATCTTTGAGAATTTTTTACGTTTGAGACTTTGAGTCGATCTGGTAGGATCAAATCAGATAAAGTAATCATGAATATTTATCGCTAACTTTCATCCACTTCCATGAAATTACAGGTAGCTTTACGATCAAGATTAACAATGGGTTTCTTAACACTGATAAAAAGAAAAACTGATGGAGGTATATACTTGCATTTTTTAATTAGAAAGAAGAGAATCATCGGAACTAATTATTTTGTATCTGATTTATTTTAGGATGAATATAAATAGAAAAATATAGACGAATAATTTTTCCTCTACAATCAAAGCGTGAGTACCTTCATCTGAGAATGCATAGTTCGAGTTTAAGGATCTTTCTAAAATTTTTTTTTTTTGAAAGACATATAAGTAATATTTTTCCGATAGCACAGTCCTATCAAAACCACCAACTCAATCTGACTTCATTGCCCAAAATGATGAGAATGAAAGGAAATGTGGAATTAGATACAGATCCAATTAAGCAACATTTAAACTCAAAAGGATAAAATGGGATACATTAGGAAAGAAGTAAATGGGATATCAATAATAAATCTTCGCAATTTATCTCCTACTTCATATAGTGTTCTCATTTATTTGTTCATTCCATAATTGGTGCTTAGGCGCCTTCTGGTACTAATTTGGTTATAAGATTTAGCATTTCAGTAAAGTTGTGCAATAATAATTTTCAAAGCAAATTCTTTATTAATTATTGATAATTTGTTTTGATTAAAATGGATCTGTTTTCTCATGATAAATAAAGAAGCTATTCAAAAATCATTTATTTGATATGTAAATATAATACTTACTAGTTCAATTAATTATTAACAATTTTAGTGTATATCATGTAACTGCTCATATATAAGTTTAAAATAAAAAAACTTTGTAATTTTTATTTATAAATTCTTTTTTAAATTTGTTTATTATTATAGTACATTGGCTCATTTAATCCTAATCAATTTTCGCCGCCCTGCACCTTCTAACATAATACCAAAGTTCATTCTGTTACCACATAGACACAAGCTACTAACCTTATTACAACAATTTTCTGCTGTCACACATTTAGAATTTTATACAAACGGTTCCCTCTCTGGTCTGGGATTAATTCAAAGATAAAATGATATATAACAGGTTAAAATGATAAATTTTTATATCTTTATTTTATAAAACAATTCTTTTATCAATATACAGAAAACTTTTTTTCTTTTTAATAATTTAAAGTATAATTTTATTTATAAAAATAATACAAAATACTAGCTTAATAAACAAAAATAAAATATCTGTTTTATATTATAAACTATTTAGACCCTCTATTAATTATGCTTTTCTTTTAATAATTAGATATAATATATACTCATATCTTAATATCTTTAATAAAAAAGTAAGAAGAAAAATAATTTTATAAAGGAAAAAAAACCAAGAGTCTTAGACATAAAAATCTAAAAGAAAAAAGAAAGTAATATTCAATATAATTATTTGTACAAAATTTTGAATCTGTTTATTCAGATATTCAATTTGACATATATTCATTTTAATATGAATAAATGGATAATTTATCCAAATAATCTGAATATCCACAATTTTATTCAAATATTTGAATATTTTAGTTAAATGATTATTTACAAATTAAGTTTAAGCTAATTTTTTATTAGTTAGTAGTAAAATAAGACAATTATTGTTACAGTTTATCATAATAGTGAGTAAACAATATAAATAAAATTCATTTTATTATCACAATTTTATTTTATTTAATGCATTAAAATAAAAAATTATTTCTAATAATAATGTATAAAATTCAGTGATTCTTTATTATTTATAAAATCATTCTCAATACTAATTTATTGTAAAAAAAAAATATTATTAACCAAAGATTTACATTCATTAAAAATATCAAATATTGATATACTTTACAGAAACCTTTAATTTTCATAAATACAATAAATACATCACTAACAGATAACAATTATATATTTGATATATAGTCAAAATATTTTAATGTTAGTGATATAATTGTAAGATGATTGAAATATGTAAAACATATCTGTAATACATTTTAAATTTAAATTAAAATTTATACTAAATATTAATTTAATAAAACAAAGAATTATAACACATAAATAATTAATAAAATATTTTTGAAATATGTTTGCAATCTTTAAAATATATTATCGTAATATTATAAAAATATTAACATATCTTAATATTATATTAGAAATACAGTTGGAGATTGCCTGTTTTGATCAACATATGTTATTTTGATATTTTGATTTAACTATTATTTGGAATTTTTAAGATTGAAATATCAAAAATTCTATAAATTTTGCTAAAACCTTATTTTATAAAAGAAATTTTAAACTTAATTTTTTAGTGTATATAATATATAAGCATTAAGAATTTATTGTATAATGAACAAAATATTAATTAACATATCTTACTACTGATATTCTCTCTTTGTCATTATAAATAGATAATAGCTCTTCTCTTATAGAATTTAAAAAATCTCTTTTCATTTATACAGGATGAGTTTTTCATAAGAATAAAAATTATAATTAAATTCTAACCAAAATTATAATTTAAAATTTAATAAATTTAAAAATTAAAAGAAAAATAAAATTAAAAATGAAAAAAAGGTTAATTATATTCTTTTAAAATATTATGTTAGAGTAGTAGATAAATTAATTTAATATATATAATTTTTATAAAAATTTACTAATGATTAATTTTTATCATCAATTAGTATAATGTTAAATTAGAAATTTATTTCTATTTCATTAAAAAAAATCCCAAGTTTTCAAAATTTAATAACTTGTTATTTGAGAATATTTGGTAATATTTCATAAAAAAATAGTTCTTAAAGTAGCTCTTTATTATTTTCAAATTGTAAGTCTTTATTAGAAGAAAAGAATATTTTTATAGTATTTGAAAAGAATAATTAAAAAAGAATTTAAATTTATGGAAGTGCGAAAATATATTAATTTATTAGAAAACTTCTTATAAAGATCAATTTTAATATAAAGGTTATGAAAATTGATCAATAATATATTTTTATAAGGATTATATATAGTATTATGTATATCACATAATAGATAAGTCATAGTCATAGCTGCAGTTTATTTTTTATTTTAAATTTAATTTATATAAAGGTAGATTTTATTAACTTCTTAATGCAATTAAATATATTTGAATAAACTTAAAATTTTTTAATAAATTTTTTTATTGAAAAAAAAAATTTTTAATATTTTTTTTTCTTTTTTTTAAATTTTTAAAATTTCAGTTAGGAAAGAAATTTGAAAATGATTAAGTTTTTTTGTGAAATTTATCAATATAATTTTTTTAATAAAATTTATTTTTCAAATTTTATTTGATACTAAATATTAAGAAATGATAAATTTTAAAAAAAACTTTACTGATTTTCTTTTTAATAAGAAATATTTCATAATTTTTCTTTTTTCATTTCTTATAAATTACCAGAATTTTGATCAGATAGAAAATTAGAAATAATAAATTTCTTTATGAAACTTAAATATTATGCTTTATTTTTTTATAAGAAATGTTTTCTAACATACTCTGGAATAAATTATCAAATTGAAGATAAGGTACTAATGTTTAATGTAGCACAGTCACACATATATAGTGATAAGTTTAAGGATAAATTTAATGAACCATTTTACATATATGATATTATATGACCTAATATATACAAACTGCATATTATAGCTGGATAAGTTAGAAAGAATTCAGTACATGCTGATCTTTTAAAATCATATTTGAAAAGATCCAAATGGACATTACAGATCATTATCAATTAATCAAATTTTTTATAAATATAGACTTAGTAAAGATTCTAACGAAAATATTTGGTGAAATTGAAAATGACCATACAAGATAATTTTGAAACTAAATTAGAATAACTAAAGAGTACAACAAATTTTTTGACTATAAACATTTAAATCTTAGAACTGTATAATGCTAATATGACTTTATCATAAAAAGTGCAATTGACCTGCTAAGCTTTTTTATGATTAATATGCATAAATAATTAACTTTTATAATTTGTCAATTCCTTTTATTTAGAACAACTTCTTGATAATTAAACTTTTACTCCTGCTCAACAAACTCTATAGGTCTCAATGATTACCATGCATTATTATTGAACTGTTGTACAAGTTTTTCATTTGTTTGAAAACCTTAGAGTCTAACGAATTTTTAGCACTCATTCACTTACATTAATGATGATTTAACATTTGAAAATTACTGAATATCAAGCTTTAGTAATTGAAGTTCTAAATCTTTCTACTAGAACAGAAACCTTAAGTGGAAAGTAATGTAACCAGATTGGATTAGTAAACGTAACACAAAAGATTACAGATATAAATGTTAAACATATCAAACATATTTGACATATGGGATATATTTTATAAATCTGATATAACTGATATATTAGATCAATAGGATATATTAGATATATTTAATATATTAGACATATTTGATTTATTTGTCATATCTATATATGTATTACATTTTATATAAATAGAAAATGATAAAATCATGTAAACTTTAGTTCGCTTTTAGTTTATTTTTTAGTTTTCCTTTTAGTTTACTTTAGATACACACTTAGTAATTTTTTAGAAACATCTAGCCTAACTTTCGTATTTAGTACTTTTAGTCTTTTAGTTTTCTTTATTTTCTATTTTCTTTTCTTTATTTTTTATTTCTTATCATGAATAAATATATTATTATAACTTTGAATCAATTGAGTTATCTTACTTTTAGTGTTGTTGAGAGTGTATCATCATATAAATTATAAGGCTTAAGGTAAATTACATTAAGATTTATTATGTAAACTTAAAAGAATCACCACTTAAACATTCCATTTAACAGTCATAATTTGATAGAATTACACGTTAATATTATAATCTAATTTATAAAAAAAAGGCATTAATGCTTATTTTTAGTTTAAATTAAACTTTATTTTCTGATTTTTAATTAATTTTAACTTTTTTTTTAAATTCTCCGTCATCATTATCACTATCTGCAATTACATAAGACAAGGATAATTAATGCTTTATTTTAGTTTTATAATTAAATTTTATTTTCTGATTCTTAATTAATTTTAACTTTTTTTAGATTCTCCATTATCATCATCACCATCTACTACTATTATAATCGAACAAAGTAAGAATAGTTAAAATATATTTTATATTAAATTATTATATTTAATTAATTTATTTTTTATTTTATTTTTTAGATTCTTTGCTACTATTAGCATTATCAGCTGCTATTATACCTATTACAATTGAACAAGATAAGAGTAATTAAAATATTTTTTATATTTAATTTATTGAATTTAATTAATTTATTTTTTAATTTATTTTTTAGATTCTCTGCTATTATTAGCACTAAATATGGTCAGCGCAATTGAAAAAAATGATGCAATTGAGTTGTAACTTGTGGTGCAATTAAATTTCTTTATGGCACAATTAAGTTGCAACTCAATTAAAATTTAAAAATAATTATGGAGACCATCTTTAATTAGCATCATCAGCTGCTATTATAATCAAACAAGACAAAGGTATTCAAAACAAATTTTATTTATTAAATTTATCTATCAAATTATTATTTCTAATATTTTTCTAATGCTTTATCTTTCACCAGTATTATGAGTAATATTAGATACTACAATTAAACAAAGCAAAAGTATATTAGTTTATTTTAATATTGTATTTATCTTATTTTTATTTAATGATATTAATTTACATCAAATTTTCAGATTTTGTCATCCTATAATTGATTCTGTTCTTATTGACATTATAAATAAAACTATATAAGCTACAATCACAGAACATGAATTTCTAAGGACAGTTGCCATCAAAATCTCAAGATTTATACAGAAAAATGGTAAATTAGATGAATAAAAAAAGAAAAATGAATAGTGGAATATCAGATCAGAGATTTGGTAAGAGTAGCTATTTCTAAAATTGATAGGTTTAATACTAAACACTTTACTGTTCTATGTAAAATAATAAAAAAAATTGAAGACAAGTATCAGGTTAAATCAAAATTTGAAATAATCAAAATCTATTATTCTGCTAATAAGTTGGAACTACTTGAAATAACTAGTTTACCTGAATTAGAGAATATACTTTCTAGTAAAATATCAGTAAGAGAGGCTGCACATCTTCAAAGTGTTGTACTAATCAAAATCAAAAATTAAATATGCGAAAAATTGGTCTAAATTTAGCAAATTATGAAAAAATCAGCTTAGCTGATTGGCATAACTAGAAATCAGCTAAGCATCGGCTAAAATTTAACCTATTTTATTTATAGCTAATTGGCATACGTTAAAAATTGACTAAAATTTGACCTATCTTATTTATAGCTGATTGACGTTTAATTTATATCTGATTGATATATATCAAAAATTAGCTAAAATTCGACCTATATTATTTATAACTGATTTACATCTGATTGGCATACATTAGAAATCGATCAAGAATCAGCTAAAATTTAACCTATCTTATTATAACTGAGTGATATACGATTTACATCTGATTGATATACATTAAAAATTGGCTAAATATTTCAAAATAAAATAAAATTTAGAAGGAAATATTTAGGATTAACAGCTAAATAATATTAAAAACATTCAATTTATTTTTATAAATAGTATTTTCTATTAATTGGATTAACAACCAAATATTTTTTTACATTTCTCTGGGTTGAAATTTGATAGTTAATCAGTACAAATCAACCTAAAATATGATGAACTAGTATTCTACAATCACGAATTTTCAGATAAAATTTGGTATCCTATAATTCAACATTACATATTTCTTTGCTAAAATAATATCGCATATTTGAAGAACTTGCAGATTTATACCAATAAATATATACTAGAAAATATTTGACCTGTCTGAATAGCAAATCGACCTTATGTATAAAATAACATTAGACTTGGCCAAAATAACAATCAACTATATTATTATTTGTAATAAATTTGGTCAAAATGTACGAATTTTTTATATGTGCAAAGACATCAATAATTCAAAGATTTCAGAACCAATTCAGTATCTTCTGAATTGATTCATTTTGACCTAAATTATTATACTATCTTCTGAATCCTTATTGAATGGCTTTCTAAAATCAAACATAATATAAGTCACATTGTAATATTTAATTATCAAATCAAGCATTTCACTTGAAATAATTATACTATCAGATGATAGTTTAAGAAATTCACCAGAAAATGGTTTACTACTAGTGACATTTAATTTCTTAATATTTCGTAAATTCATATAAAATTGATGGATTTTGTCAGAAGAAAATTCGTCTATTTCTGAAAGGGAACTAATTGAAGGCTGATTATCTAGCAATTTAAGCCCTTTTACCTCAATACCACTGAAATTTGTAATATTATCGATTTGAATATCAAATATTAATCAATGCATTAACTTAAGTTTGATTTTTCTATTACTATTTAGTAAAAAACCTAAAAATTGTTCATAAATTAATAAGCTGATTTATTCAAAAAATTTTCAAAAAAAAAATATCTAATATTCCATTTATGCGTTCAAAAGAAAAATATCAAAACATATATAATAGACTATAGTCTCTTAAGCAATTGTAGAAATGGAGAAAAAGGTGAATATATGGCATAATTTTATTATGTTTGTGATTATTTTCAATTAACTTTACCATCTCAATTAGTCTACGATATGCTTTATGTAATTATTAAAATTATACAAATTCTTATAAAATATGTAAGAATCTTTCTATCTACAATCAGAAAATATTTCTAAAGTAAAACAGTGGTATATACAGTGAAAAATATTCGTTACTGATTGGCTGTAAAATTAGAAAATCCTTCTCCTTCATGAATTTTATCTAGAATTTGATCCATATCAGAAGGAATCTGAAACTCGTTCATCTTTTTTAAATCTTATTCAAGAAATTTGATATTAAAATCTCTTTATCAATCCAGATTTATTTACTATTTATTATACAATGCCTAAAAATAGGTAATGCATTGAATCGATTAATATATTTTATAGGATCAAAATATGATAAACGTAATAATTCAGACCATCTTACGTCACTTTGCTTTACAAATCGTTTTTATAAAGCATCTGAATTTTAGCATCTCTATTCTAAAGTATTTGATGATGCTTAATTGGATCTCATATAATAAACCAATCATTGATATTGTTTATTCTGATAAAATTATGCTAATATTTTCATAATTTACCTTCTTTTCACATCTATGACATGATACTAAGGTTAAAATATATCAAACATATTTGACATATTTAATATATTTGATATATCTGATATACCTAACATATATTATATATTAGATTTACATTAAAAGTATATAAGGGAGACTAAATTCTTAATAAGAAAGTAACTATCAATTACTAGATGCAATCTGAAATATATTTTTTTAGCAGCCGATATATTGTATAAAATAAGAATTAAAGCTGTATGAATATTCTTTTCTTCAGAATGTTCATATGTTTTATCTATTATTAATTCATTCTAAAGTGATTCCAATTCATCTACAATCAGCATTAAATAGTGATTTATTTTATGTAAACTGATTTTGCTTAGTCTGAGTAAAAGACTAATAGTTAGTAAATTTTCACGTTTAAATTAAATATCATAAGACAAATTGCATATAGCAGTATATATTACTCTGATGCTATAAATAGTATAACCATATGGCTAGAACCAGTCAAGATTTAATATTAATCTAAGTGAGAATCAGCCACTTCATTTTAAAAAAAATTTGTCAAATCTTCTTGTGAAGATTCCTTTAATATCTATCACACTTCACTATCATATATATCAGTCATAATATTGTTAAAATATTGATGATTTGTTCATTATCTCAGGCTAGTTTTAAAATTAGGCTAATGATATATAGAAGTGAGTTGTTATTAAATTCCAAAAAATGGAAGATTAAATTAGGTTGAATTAAAGTTTGATTTATCAATATGATTTTTTAAGATAATAGAGTATTACAAAATTGTATTTGCAAATTGACAAATTAAAAAATTCTACATGCTGACATTTTATTACAATCAGTATATTATTCTGTTGAAAATTCACCACTTCCTGTTTTTAATATAACTTATGATATTTGAAACAAGAAATGAAATGGTAAAATCAGTCATTTAATCCAAATGCTTTTTTTGTTAAGTATATTGAATTTGAAAAATTTCTAAATTTGTCACCTCTGATTTCTGTCAGAACTAATTTCATAAATTTTATTAATACCTTAGTTACAAACTCTATAATATTGAATCTTATCTGAAATGATATGATCTAAAGTAAAATTCACAAAAATCAGTTATTAATTGATTTTGTATTTAGTGGATTTTGAAATGACTCATAATCCAGTAATGCATAATCTTCAAATGTTTTAAAATCATTCTTTACAGAAATATCATCATCTTCAGATTTACCTGTAATATAATCTTCTTTAGTAAAGATTCTGAAGGTTGATCAGCTTCTGTTTCAAGATCAATAGAAGAATTTATGCCAGATTTTGAATGATTTGTGTATTTTCTTACACATTTCTAAGGTAAAAAAGTAGAATCAAAATCTTCTTGATATCCATCATCAGATTTATGTTTGATAATTTCTATAATTTATCCAGTCGAAGTTGATGTTGATGATTCTTCCATTTCATTTTATATTCCAAATTGATAAAATGTATTCAAAATAGAACTTTATGAATCTTGATATCTAACTCTAGTATTATAAGAGGTTGATGACCAAAAAGTAGATATATTTTCTTCATCAATTAAATCACCAATCAACTTACTTATTCTTTTATGAAAAGGTGTATTTGAAGATTAAAAAGTAGAAATATCTTCTTCATTAATTAATCTAGAAATTGATCTATTTCTTCTATAAAAAGAAATATTAGAAGATTGACTTAATGAATCATCATCATCATCACTACGTATAGAGGGTTATCAAAAGTTTCTGAACGAATTTTTATGCAATATAAAATGCTTAATTTTTAAAACTCAACCAAAAAAACTTTATTAAAAACTTTATTTTAAGCTTATCAAACCTACATTTTGTATTATTAAATTAGTATTTAATTAGGTCACCTTTTGCCATAATCATCGCTTGAATTCGTGCTGGTATACTATTAACAAAATTTTTGATCAGACATTTCAGAATTGCTTTTCATGCATTTTTAATATCCCTTTTAAGTTCAGCAAGGTTGGTTGGCTTTTCTTTTTATTTCTAATTTTTTTTTTACTTTAGCCTATAAATTTTCAATTGGGTTAAGGTCTGGGCTTTGAATGGGCTAAGAAAGAATATGCAGATTTTTTTCTGCACAAAATGATGATGCAACCTTTGTTTTGTGGGTCTAGCATTATCTTCTTGAAATAAACCATTGTTTCTTGGAAATATGCGCTTCATTGTAGGTAAAGCATATTTTTATAGTATTTCAATGTGAGTAGCTCTGGTTGCTGATCTATAAAGTGGTACAATCAGTTCCATTCCTTTTCATGAAAAATAACCCTAAAACATGTGGCTTAGGCTGTGTTTAACTGTGGCTGAAACACAAGAGAGTGACCATTCATCTTTTGGTTCTCTCTATACTCTGCTAATACGACTTTGCTGAAATTGAGTAAAGGTCAATTCATCACTCTATAATACTTTTGCCTAATCATTTTTTATTCAACTTTCATGTTCTAAATATCATGCAAGTCGTGCCTCTTTATTTGCTAGTGAAATGAGAGGCTTTCTTTATGCAACATAACTTCTTAGTCCAAGTGAATGAAAAGTGCGATGAATGGTAATTTTTGAAACATTCTGACTTATTTTTCTATAGTTCTTTTATTCCAGTAACACATAATCATCAATTTTATGCTTTTTCGTTTGTTACTAAATGTTTAAGCTGATTGCGATTCGTAATGTCAATCAGGTACAATCATCTGAGATGAAGCTTAGAATCAATAGATCCAGTTTTAGCATACCTTTTTATTGTATCATAAACTGTTGTTTTGCCACATCTAACAGTTTCTGCAATCTTATTATACAAATTGCTATTTTTACGAAGATAAAATATGGCATCTCATTATTTTGCAGTCAATTTGTTATTTTTTCTCATTGTTACAGTTATAATCACAATTTGTAAAAAAAATAAAGTGAGAAAGAAAAAATGAATTAGAAATGTTTTTTAAAACAAATAAACAAAAACAACCCATATTTGTATAATAAATATTATCTTTTTTGCATAACAATTGCGTTTAAAAATCATGTTCAGAAAATTATAATAATTTTCTGTATTTTAGAAATCAACCTTTTTCAGCTTATTTTTATTTTATAATTGAGAAATTAAAAGAAAAATAAAAGTTTAAAATGGAGTTATTTTTGAGAATGATTTTAGTTGAATTTTATATTTTTTTAAAAAATGCAGTAATTTTGCAAATATTTATATTATTATACTAAACTATTGTTTTCTTTTTTTAATAAGTATAAACAATTAAACAAATTTCCTTTTTAAAATATTTGTAATATTTTTAACTATTTTTGTTAAGTTCATTTTGATTTAATGCATTGATAAATTGTTTCTGAATTTTGTATTGATTTAATATATAATGAAAGTATTATTTCTGATTTACTTTAAGTCCATTTTGATTTAATGCATCGATAAATTGTTTTTAAATCTTGTATTAATTTAATGCATATTTTGATTTAATATATCGATAAATTGTTTCCGAATTTTATATTGATTTAATGCATGTTGAAAGTATTGTTTCTAATTTACTTTAAGTATGTTTTGATTTAATGTATTAATAAATTGTTTTTGATTTACTTTAAGTATTTTTTAATGCATAATTAAAGTATTATATTATATTGATAATTGTTTTTGATTTACTTTAATTCTTAATGCATGATAAAAGAATTGTCTTTAAGTTCGTTTTGATTTAATGTATTGATAAATTATTTCTGATTTATTTTAAGTATTGTTTAATACATAATTGAAATATTAATTGCATTGATAAATTATTTTCAATTTACTTTAAGTATTATATTGATTTAATGTATTATCTGATAAACTATTTGAATTTCTTTCTGGCATATATATGAAAATTTATATAAATAAGCTTGATTTTTCCACTTCTTAAAAAATAATTTCAACTTGAACTTTATTTTTTTAAAATTAAATTTTTCTTTATAAATAAATTTTTTTTTAAAAAATTTCTCTTTTTGTAAAATGCTACCAAAAAGTTAACCAAAAAAATGTCACAAGAACAAAAAGAATTTAAGTTGAATTTTATCAATCAACCAGCCAATTTTTCAAACAATAAACTGATTTTTTTTTGTTTTTCTATAATAGAACCTTAATCAACAGCAATACCAATAAAATGCTTCCAATAAAAAAAATTAGCTCATAAAGAGCCAGAATGTAAATTGAATTCTATCAATCAACCAATAAAATTTTCAAACGATAACTTTTTTTTTGCTTTTCTACAATATAATTTCAGTCACTAGCAATATAAACAAAACGCCTCCAATGAAAATAATTGACTTATGAAAAGCCAGAACGTAAATTGAATTTTATCAATCAACCAGTCAATTTTTCAAATAATAACTAATTTTTTTGCTTTTCTATAATAGAATCTCAGTCGTAAACAATATTAATAAAATGCTTCTAATAAAAAAAAATTAGCTAATAAAAAGCCAGAATATAAGTTGAATTTTATCAATCAACTAATCAATTTTTCAAATGATAACTGATTTTTTACTTTTCTATAATAGAAAAAAAATAAAAATGTATCTATACAATATCATTTGATGATAAGCTAATTGTTTTAGATCGTAAGTTAGTCATAATATACTATTTTTATATTAATACTAAATAACTTTTCAAATTATAGACGTAAATTTAGGAGAAATGTAAAGACAATATGAGAAAATTCAGCTTTAATCAAAATTTTAATAATAACCAATGGCAAGTACTTCAGTTGCAACTAAATTTGAGATTCTCAATAATTCAACCAATTTAGAATTAGATATATTATTTTTGATTTATTTTCATTCATTGTTTTATAATTAACAATATATTTTCTTTATTTCTACATAGAGAATTGAATGTTAAAAGAAAAATTTGCTGAATTTACTAAGAGAATAGAGAATTTGAAGTGATAAAATTCTGATCTCTTAAGAAAAAAATGATTTCTTGCTAAAATAAATGAGAAATTCAGCAAGAAAATGAAGATTTACAGAAGAGATAAAAATTCGTAATTATAGACTTCTTTATATTTTTCTTGAACAGCTTTTAATATTTCTATAAAAAGTTAATTATCTAACTTTAAATAAATTTGTAACCATAGAGATGAATTTATAAGGATTGTGATAAAAATTTCTAAAGTATACTTTTTATTCTATATACAGTTAAGTAGAATATAATGATGTTTTTGTATTATCTAAAAAATATCAGTATATTAAAATATTATTATATCAAATTATCTTTATTTAATGATATAATAAAAGAAAAATATATAAATTGATATATATACAAATTTAATATAAAACAAGTTTTATAATTTGATACTATAATATATTATCAAGTCAAATATTATTATTATTATTATTCATAAATTATTTTAATTTAACTTGCTTTTTACTATTAAAATTATATAGCATTATTTGACTTCATAAAGAATGAAGTTTCATAAGATTTTTTAATTCAATAGCAAATCCATTAGATAGATTAGTCAAAAAACTTAAAATATTATTTAAAACTGATAATACTATTATAGAAGAAATAGGCTGAATAGATACTATTTCTTCATTTTTTTCATTATTCTTTTGTGTAAGTTGTACTAATTGTATTTTATCTTCATCAATTACAGTTTCAAGAATAATATTATCATCTATAATAGCAAATTCTTATGCAACTATTAGATCTTCAAATTTAAGATGATCAATTAATTTTTGTATATTATATAATTCATCAACTTATTCAAAATTAAAATAATTATTAATATCAATTTTCCATTTTCAAAATTTAAATCCTCATTTAATTTAGAAAGAATATTTGTTTTTTACCAAATTATTTGTATAGTAATAGCTAGAGGTGTGTTCTGAATCTGATCAATCCAGATATCTGATCATCCATTCAAAATTTGATCAGATTTAGATTGATCTGTTTATATCATCAGATTGACCGAATAGATTATTGGATATTCAGTGAACAAATTGGATGGTCAATTTGATTTAGGTAAGCATAAATTTTTTTTATTTTTATTTTTTTTTTTACATCACTCATTCTCATACACATACACATATACATACATATAATATACATATACACATACACATTCATTCTCACTCTCTCTTTCTCTCCTCTCTCCCTCTCTCATCCTGGAACTTTTAATCCAAATTTCAACTTGAACGGCTTGAATTCAAACAGTAAGTGCAAAATTCTTTCTTTTTTTGTCTTAAAAACATTACTAACTTTCATTTTACTTCTTTTCTTTAGAAAACGCCTTCTTGGATTTGAATTTTGGCTGGGCTATGAAGATAAGTTAGTGTTTTTATTTTTCTGTCATTGAAAATGTTATTAACGTTTCTTTTACTTCTTTTCTTTAGGGAATGCCTTTCTAAACTGGATTTCTACTTGAGTTATAAAGGTAAAGTAGTATGAGGAATTATTTTTATTTCTTTATCTTTGGAACACTATTAATGTTCTTTCTTGTGGTTTTTTTTGTTTTTCTTTATCTTTGAAATGCTATTAATATTTCTTTTGCTTTTTTTCTTTAAGGGATACTTTTTTGAACCTAGATTTTAGCTTAGACTATGAAGGTAAATAGTGTGAGAGATTATTTTTGTTTTTTTTTGTCTTTGGAATACCATTATCGTTCCTTTTGCTTCTTTTCTTTAGAGAATGCCTTTTTGGACTGTGATTTTAACTTAAATTATAAAAAGAATAGATAAATTTTACTTTTTTTTAATTTAAGAATAATACTATAAATATTTCTTTGATTTTAGTGTAAAATTTACATAAACTTTAAATGGCTAATTAAAAAAGGATAGATCTGCATTTATAAAACAACTTAATTAAGATATTCTATACAATTTCTATATAAAGTTATGTTTATTTAACTTTAAAAAAGATTGGTTATTTCATAAAAATATTTGTTACATGTACTTTTTTTTTGATTTATATATCCTTTTTTTACACACATTCTCTTTAATTATTTTTTTTCTTTTTAAAAAAAGTTTTCCTATTTTTATAATAAATTTATAATAAATTTATAAATATTGATTCAAGTTCTGTTAAAAATAATCAAAATAATTTAAATAAAATTCAAAAAAAAAGAGGAGGGTCACAAAAAAGAAGTTGGATATGGGATTAGTTTGTATCTAATGATGGAATTGCTATATGTCAAGTAGAGGTTACCATAAGTAAAATATGTAGTAAAAAATATCAGTATAGAAGTTTAACAGGCATCTTAATAGACTATTTAAGTAGTAAACATCAAATAACTAAAAAACA
>CAJVPQ010000903.1:0-22178 GCA_910591825.1 Funneliformis caledonium
TACCAAAATTTAACCCTTTGATTACGACTAAGAATCAGTTTTAGAATTAATTCTAGGATATCTCAAAAATTAGTATGTATCTTAGGCTTGATAAGGTCATAGACTCGAATATTTTGTCACTTCGTTCCTTAATATTCGAGGCTACTCCTAAAGGCAAGCAGTATAGCATAAATATTAGTATACATAGAAGGTTTGCAAAGACTCCACGAGTTTGGCTTCGAATCTTTGGTTCTTGCCAATCTTACATCGTCTCAAAGGCAAATAGTATAGTATATTTTTTTTTGATATTTGAATTGGGTTAAATATCAGGCTAGAAAGGTTATAACAATTTAGTTGATTTTAGCTTCTGAAGCTTAAATCTATAGCAAGGAATATGATAATGAAATTGAGCGCCAGTGCTGTTTTTAAATCTGAATTCTATATTATGGATTCATATTGCTAGAAGAGCTTCGGGCTTATGATTGGGAGCTTTCTGGATACCTTTTTTTTTTGACCCCAGGACTCCCAAATTTGCTCTACTTGAGCTTTTAAATTTTTATCAAAATAAAAAAAGTAATTTTTTTCAAAATTTAATAATTTTTTTTAAATTAATTATAATTTTTTTGAATTTTTTTTTAAAAAATATTTAAATTTAGATTAAAAAATAGCTAAAATTTAATTTAAAAATGTAATTTTTTAAATTTTTTTAAAAAATTTTAAAAAAATTCAAATAATAAAGAATAAGATTAGACTTATAGTAAAATCGTTAAAATTTATAAATTAAATTTTTTTTTAATTAAAATAACTTTGAATTTTTATTTAAAGTAATATAAAGTTTATATATTTAAATAGTTCTAGTTTAAACTTTTAAACAAGATGTTTTTTGTAATTATAGCATAAGATCACATGAAATTAAATTATCAACAAAATTTTATATTATTTAGTTGCGTTTTTTTTGCTTGTCACTGTATAACATAATTCATATTTTTATTAAAAACTAAATACAGAAGATATTTTTAATAATAGCAGCAAAATTTATAATAAATACTATTAAAATGATGAAAGTAAAGAAAATAAAAGTATGGTCTTAAATAATAAAGAGACTTTAAAGGATCAGTTTATAATCAGGTTATATCTATATAAATGAACAAAATATCTAAATTAATAAAAAAACTGTCAATATAAAATAAATGATTAATTAATTGTAAAAAAGAAGTAGATAAATTATTTAATTATTTTAATAATTCTATATTAAAAATAAATTTAAGATGAGTAAGATATTAAATAGACTGTGTATTATTTTTAAACAAATTATTTGAATTTAGTTTATAGCTAAAAAATGTAAATTTATAAATCATATATAGTGAAAAAAAATAAGGTAATCAATATGAAATTTTGAGTTTAATATAAAGATTAATAGAAGTTTTATAAAATAAGTTTCTTATTCCTTATATTGGATGGTTTAAAGGTAAATTAATTATTGAAAGAGCATTTCTTGTAAAATAGTAATAGAAATCTTATATTAAAATATTAAAGTGAATAATATCATTTTTAATTTTAAGCATTTTTTTCAATAATAGCTTTACTAAACATCCTACTGTAAAATGTGTTGTACATTTTATGGTAATCTTAAACAAATAGAAAATCTCAGAGATGTTTAACATAAATTAAATTATTTAAAGGTATATGAAATTCTGTTTGAGTTTAAAACTAGATGGAATTCTACATATCTTATATGAAATCATTTAGAATTAAAAATTTTACAAGAATAATAAGGATGATGTGATTATTTAGACAAACCAAGTTAATGAATCTGAATGGAAGTAATTTTTAGCATTTAAGTTTATATATATTTGTGAATGATAATAATAAATTCAAATTATTTATTTATTTTATTAGCACCTTTCTATGAAGCAACTCAAAGTGCTACCTATATTATATTAAATGTGTTCATCTTAAAAAAAAAAAAGTATCACTGCAAAAGGATCAAAATAAAGAGTATTATACAAATTTGTTATAAAAGATCCTTTATCTAATCAAAGACACCAATTACTACTGCTAATATTCTAGAATTTGTTAAAGTTACAATCTATTTGAGTATGTATCAATATTGGGATGTATAAAAAGAAGTAACATTAGTTGCAGCCTTACTTATTAGATCCTCGATTCAAAAAACTTAAATTTGTCAATGTAGAATAGCGTAACATAACTATAAATAGTCTTAGACATGAACAAGCTATTATGATAGAAAAGCCAGTTGATAATCCATTTATTGATTTGACTGAGCCATCAACTACAAAAAAAAAAACTAATGTAAATCGAAAGTATAAAGTTAATTATTTGGATGTTTGAAGAATGTTCAAGTGTTTGAAATCCTCGGAATGCTAAAAAATAATGATTTTACGAAGTAGCATAGCTCAATACATTATCAAACAATGATAACAGCATTTATATAACACCCGCATGATATACACAGTTAAAAGATAAAACCAAATGTGGGCGAACTTTATTAAATTTTATTACACAGAAGAGGTCAGGAATCACGTGAATGATGCAGTAAATCTCGACATCGGAAAATGTTAGTTTATCATGAATATCACATTGAAAACATGTATGACGACATTTATTGATTACAACTGCCCTTTTACATTAGCTATTTACCCTATCTATTTTGTATGAAAATAAATAACGCCAAAATAATAGTTGTCCATAAGCATTGCCGCCATGGGAGTCTTAATAGCGAGTTGAAGGTGTCGAATAGGTTCTGAACCATTGAGCACTAGGAATGACATTCTACCATGAACCCTCAGCATCATTTCCATCATAACTTGCCCATTCAGATAGAATTTGTCTTGGGTTCGATAATTGGTATCCGTATCATTATCTACTTCCGATACCTTAGTACATCTCGAAGAAACCACCACCTTCTTCCATAGATCATCACCTTCAGAACTAGATCCCGATAATTCATGCTTTTGATTCTGTCAGTATCGACTCAATACACGACAATTCCATTAGATCCCTTACGATTCTTAATCCAATTGTTTGCATTTTCAATCGATGAGTTTAAGCAAAAGCTAGGATCCGATCCGAAATCGAGACTGTGTCTGCCATGTGCAAGTATGATTCCATTCTTGCTGATTGCTTGGGCGCTTTGATAATTTGTTGCGTGAAAGAAAGCACATCGTATAGATTGTCGAATTGGTATCAGCGACTTTCGTATTGTTACTTAAAATGTTATCTATTCCAGTAGTGATATCATCATATGATGAGGCGAACATTTGTGGCCCACCTTTTCTATCGTAACTGATCCACTGATTGCGTGGAAGGTTTGCATCATAGAAAACGTTATCAAAGGCATCTGAATATTGAAATCCCATGGATTGAGGATTCATTCGAATAACCAATGATATAAAATCTGTTTAGACCATAGGGTATCATCACACATACTATTACGGAGTTCATTTGCTGTTTCTTCCGTAAGACCCATTCCACAAGTAATCTCTTATCATCACCTGAAGTAACACAACTTACACCAGTTCCCTCAATGCCAACGAAGATTGTTGGGTTCAGTCGCTGGCGTTCTTCGAGAAAATCAAACATGAGTTCCGTATTCGTTTTAAGATCAAGGTGGACCTCCTCTTCCAGAAAGGACCTAACGAGGTTTGATTGAAAACCTCGGCTAATAAAGTAAGCCATGATCTCGGAATGAAGAGGGTCTGTTGATTCGTCGGATAATGGGGTTTCTTTTGCTGAAACGTCGAATAATGTTAATTCGTGTGCAGTTGATTCGGTCGATGGGTTAATGAAGACATACTTAAAATTTTCTCCTCTTTGAATCATTGAAAGTCATTAATTAGTGCTGTATGAGGGTTTATAAGTGCTTATATAAAAAACTATGTTTACCCATTGTTTTCAGTTTGTTGAGAAAAATCATAATACGAAATTCCATCAACGATAAGCTTCGGATATTGCCCAACCTTTAAGTATAAAAAAATTCGTAAATATCAAAATCAATTATATAATTGCAGTAAGGTGACTGATCATAACCCTTAACAGCTAAAAGGAATTTATAAAAGGAATCACAAGATTTATTTTTATTAACAAAATCGAACGCTCTTCACTCTTTAACTAGGTGAACATATTCAAATATTTACTGTATACAGGTTAATATAGCTTAATGGAATTTCCTTAAAAGGTTACGAGACGTGACGAAACCAGGGTTATAAATGGAATTTCAGATTACTAAAATTCATATTTTAACGAACAGATATCTTTGGAAATTTGGAAATAATTTTATATTGAGGTTCATTCATTTCGTTGACGATGCAAATAAATTGTAATCGTTTGATATAATTTTATAATAAAATGTTTAATCTCTTATTTCAATTGAGAAGAAACAATTGAAATTATTTCGGGAAGTAAAGAAGCTGCTAACAAGAGAGGATTTGGAAAAAAACTTCGTCTACCTATATGGTTTAAAAAATATAAAGGATATTCAAAAGAAAAATAAAAATATACAGGAAATGTTTAATAAGACATTTAAATATGAAAACATAAAAAAAATCTACGAAATTAAACAACCACCACCGGAATTACTGTCATTAATTCTTTGTCTTAAGTCATTATTTTCTCTTCGCATCGTTTCTAAAATTGCTTCAGTTTGATCTTTAGAAGCTTTGATTTGCTGAGCGAGTTGCTCTTGGTAAAATCGATTTTGATTTTCTACAGCTTTATCCTTTTCTTCGTTTAATTTCCTGCTCAATTCTTCGATTAATCTGCGATTTTCTTCTTCAGCAGATCTTTGTATTTGTTCAAAGTTTCTTTGTTGTTCATCAAGTAGATTTTTATTAGTTTCTTCGTTCAATCTTTGTTGTTCAAGCATAGTTTCTTGCATTTCTTCCATTTTCTGATTATATTTTTCAACAACGCGTTCCCTTTCTTCAATAAGTCGATATTTCATTTCTTCGTGGGATCTTTGCTGTTCTTCGATATTTGTTTCTAATTCCATCATTTTAATCTTAAACAGCCTTTCGGTTTCTTCACGTTCACGTTTCTGTCCTTCAATTTCCATACGGAATTGTTCTTCACGTGCTATTGATTCTAAACGTAATCTCTCGGCTTCTTCTTTAGCGATCATCGCTTTAGCTAATTCCGCGTTCATCTTTCCCAATTGCGTCATATAATCAATTGCGGTCGGATACTGATCTTGCATGTATGACGCAATTACTTTGGCGGCTTCTGGAGACTTCATCATAGCTTTCTCGAAAGATAATTCAAACGTGTCCAATGCTTCTTGAAATTTTTCGGTACTCTTTAACAAAAAAAAATATATATTGATCGTAAATTAAGAAATTAAGGTACTATTTAATATTACCAAATAAAATTAACTGAGAAAAATATTTCTAATCATACCTCAAATAAATTTTCTAGATTTAATCCAGACTTTACATATTTTTCCCATAAAATTTTTGCAATATGTTCATTACGATTCGTTAATTCTTCGGAATTTTTTTTCAGAAATATTTCTTTACATTTATTTATAGCTTCATTTAATCGTTCAATAAAACCTTCCATCTGTGTAGGACTTCCAATGACTTTATCAAAGAACAATTGGTTGACCTCTGAAATACTAGCATCATGAATCTCATTAAAATTTTCCCATATCATTGGGAGTTTTCCTTCTTCATTCAGAACATCCATTCTTTCTTGATATAAAATTGTAGCTTCTTTTATTGCTTCTTGTGCAACATATTGTATAATTGATTCATATTCGGAGGGAATCGAGAGAAGTGAAGAAGTTTCTGAACTGTTCATACGCTCCACGATATCTTGCAAGAACTTTACAAATGCCGTTCCTTTCATGGTGGATGAACCTATGTATTTTAAGGGTAATTGAGAATAGATTTCTTTTACGGTGTTCTCTACTTCATCAACAAATTCCTCATCAAGTTCATCGGTTTCAGCATCTTCCAAATGTTGTAACATTTTTCTTTTACAACCGGGATGTGGTAATCTTAAATTTGGTAAAGTATAAATAAATATGTTAATTATGTGAAACATAAGAAGTATCAATAATAACAATAATAACCAAAGTATATTTACCCATAAACATTAAAGTCATAAAAGAATTTACCAATTCCCGTAGCAGCTATGAATTGAAAATTGAAATGTCGTTACAATTTATACTTTTTATTTGAGCTTTTTTTTTTTTTTTATTATTATTATTAATTTATTAAATAATTCACCTTCAGGATTGACATTTTGTAATTTTTCCAGAAAATAATCCTTGAAGCTATCTGGATTTTCCAGAGTGAAATCACGAAGTAAGATAACTAATCTGGGTAAAAAGTCACCATCTTCGGGTTCTTGAATGAATTTACTTAAATCGGTCATAAGGTACAATTTGCCGATATCATCCCTGCCGACGATACCATTAATATTATAAATGAAAGTTGACGAAGAAGCTAAACATAAAATGAATAGCTTTGTCGCCCAATTTTGGTCTTGTTTTGGGTCATCGATTCCTTCGGAATCGAGAACGATTACACGTTTTTGAATCGTGCTGCCATCGGATTGTTTACTTTTCAATGTGAAAGGAGGAGACCACATGTATATCCCTCGTGTGCACCCTTCAACTTTTGCTCCTAAATCAAAACCGTCATGACGACCGTGCAATACATTTGCGAACCAAGATTTACCACGGCGATATGAACCAACTACTGAGATAATAGCAAGTGGTTCACGAATCTGTTTAAGAACATCTAGTGCTTCTTGATTTAGCACAATTTTACCGAACTTTCCATTGTTGGCTTCAAATCTTAATAGTTGCATTGGAGCACCTTCACGGAATGGAATTCCTCTACCAAACTTATTACCCTGAGTACCATTTTCAGAAAATCCATTGCTTGTACGAGTCATTATTTTAACAAGAATGTATTTATTTTATATTTTAAAATTTTTTTTTTTTTTTTTTTTCTTATTTTTTTTTTTTTTTATGAATTCGAGACGTTTTTATTTGAATAACATTACTTTATTGTTATTGTTTCCCAAACTATTGTTTTTGTTTCCAAAACGAACCTTTTTGATTGTGATCTTAAGCTTAATGAGATAACATTAAGCCAATTAAAGAAATTTTACAATAAGGTGCATATAAATTCAGCATAAAGATGTAAAACAATGCAAGTACCATTTACAACTTTTTTAGGTTATTCATTCAGATATTGATAATCTTTACCAAAATTTCCACTAAATGGTCGTATCCTTGCTTGTTTTGCCATTTTATATCGAAGAAATTAACCCTTCGCTATATAAAAGTTAAGAATACCATTTTAACATAAAAATTAAAAAATGTGTTGAAACATTGAAACTTTAAATTTTGCTACTTTTATAACATTATAAACTACTGCAATTGATTTTAATTTAGAGAAAATTAATTATCATATTTTTTTAAAATTTCTTTGTGATACCTTTAAACCGGGTGGGCGCTTTGCAGCAGAAAAGCAAAATATTTTTTTGAGTAATGTTAAATCTAGATCTGGAATTATTTGACTAATAAAAATCATATTTAACTTATAAAGTAAAGGTTATTTTTATTTTGGTAGTTTCCTCCCTTTTACTGCAAAAGCGCCCAGGATGGAAGATTCTTAAAACTGATAAGTTTATCGCAATATCTCATTTGATAATTATCTTGGACAATCCCGTATTATAAATTTTTTTCTTTATTATAATACAAATTATATACACTATAATAATCTTTTTATATATTTATATTTTACTATTATTATAAAAGTTACTATTTTATTTTTTTTGATTTTTTTCTGTCTCATATCTTTTGAACTCTCTATTTAATTGTTTAATTAATTATCATTATATCATTTATTTAATATATTATAGTATACATATTAAAAATAAATAATAATAAAAAATCCTTATTAATATAATTAATAAATTTTATTAAATTAATATATTTTTATAATTTTTATTAGTGAATTATTTGATTATTTAATAATAAATTTTGCATTTTTTAAATAAATCATTATATTAAAAAAAAGTAAAATATCAAACAAAAATTTTAAAATAATTATTTTTTCTTTAAATTTATGATTAGATTTTATATAAATTAAAAAAATAACATTTGAAATCATTACTAAGAAAAATTAGGAATAATAGTAATTATATAAATCCTTTTTAGATAAATCAATTAGCATCTTTAGCATTATAAATTAATATATATAATAGAATAAATCAGCATATTACATATATTATATATTACTAATATTATTTAGTATTATAATAATAGTATTACTAGAAAAATAGAAACCATTGTTAAGTCTGAAATAAAGATGATCCTGCAACTAGTTGCAACTGATGATAAATAAACATCATATGGTTGTAACTAGTTGTGACATTAACAAAAATTGAGTTGTAACTAGTTGTAGCATCATCTTTAGTCTAAAATGATCTTAACTAAAAATATTTACACTGATATTTGTTTTATCTAGAATTTTATGTTATTACAAAAGCCAATCAGCATTGATTTAATTATTAAGTAAGTAGATATTAAGACATTTTTTTATTGTATATAGTTTTATATTCTTTCTGAACTAATAAATATTTTTTTTAAAAAAAATGTTTTAAAAATATTTTACAATTTTTGCCTTTTGTTTCAATTTGAAAATGCAAGAATTTTGTTACATTGCAATTTAATAATAATAAAATAAACTTATTTATAAGAACAAATATTTTTTAAAAATTTACTTTATTTCAAAATAATATATAAAAATATGTAAATATTTTTACATTTTTAAAAATTATTAAAATTATAATATTATATCAAATAAAAAACTTAATTTTAGCTATAATTTATTATTTACAATAAATCAATAATTATTTTTTTCTTAATATACTGAAAAAATTATTTTTTTCTTGATTTAATAAATGATCATTAGAATCTTTAATTTAATTAAATATATAGTAAATAAGTTTACTGTATCATTCTGAAATTAAGTAACTCTTTTATTACTATGAAATGCTTAATTTTAGATACTTTTTAAAAAAATAAAATTATCTTTCATTAAGTGAATGAATTTTGATATAAATGATTATCTAATAATTGTTAAATAATTATCAATAGTACATTGTATTATTCATATAACATAATGTAAATTTATCATAAAGATATGAACTAAAACTTTATTACAAAATCTGTTTTAAACTTATTTTTTAAAAACATAATATATTATTATAGAAATATAAAAAGTAAAAAGCTGTTAAATAAAAAAATTATATTAGATCTAAAAATCTGTCAAGCGTAATTGTAATTTATATTTTATTAAATAAAAGATATAACTAGTTATTTATATAAAGAAAAATAAAAAAAATGAAGTAGCAAGACATTTTAACTTTGATGATAATATGGTTAGTTGTTAGGTGAAAGTAAGTAAAAGTTAGGTAATTGAATTAAACTAAACTGTAAATAAACTAGTTTTAGTCAAATTAATTTTTATTCTGAAGCTGAAAAAAAGTTATATAATTAAAAAATTTCAAAATATCAAATTATTGTTTGTTTAGATTTATGAAAAAGTTTAAGCTTTTTTGATAATAGCATTTTAAAATCTCATAAAAGCTTTCTTTACAATTTAATAAATTAATAAAAAACTTTAACCAATTTATTATTTGTCTTAAGATAGAAAAATCCTTTGAATTATCCAACATTCTTAATATAGATAAAACTCCTATATAGTTTGACATAACAAAAAATTTTACTATTAATTAAATAGATAAAAAAACTGTTTATATTTATGAAACTGGTAATAAAAAAAATAGGTTCACAGTTGTAATTATTTTTATTATTAATAATTTTACAAAACTTAATTTATTAAATCTTTATTTTTTTATTATAGATGAGATAAAATTTCTATTAATCTGCATTTTTCAAGAAAAGTGATCATTATATAGTAAATATGATTTAATTTTAAGTATATTGATTATATTAATAATTAAGAATTAACAGTGATCTAATGATGATAATATATAATTCTTTTAGGAAACATCTAGAAGAATCTATTAAAAAAATTTTTTGATAGTGATATTAATTAAGTAATTATTCTAGGTAATTTAACCAATATATGTTAACCACTTGATATTGTAACTAATAAATAATTTTAAAGATAATTTTTGTAAGGAATAGTATATTTGAATGTCTAATATAATGTTGAAAAAGCTGCTACTAGAATCTGTGATATATTAAGCTAAATAATATTTATGGATAAGTAAAACAGCTATAGAATAATATTTCAAATAAAGTAATTATTCAATTCTTTAAAAAATGTGGAATATCAAATTCTTTATGTGAATTAGAAAATGAAAATAATATTAATAAAATTATTTAAGATTTTAATAAAGAAAAAAGAAGAAAAGTTTAAAATAGAAATGCATGATCTGTAAGCTAGATAATTAGATAATTAAATTATATATTTTCTTAAATTATTCATATTAATTGTAATATTTTACAAGTATAAAGTAATCATTTTAAAAGAAGATTTTTTTTTAAAATTGAGTTAATGTATAGAATTAAAAAGTTTGTTAATTTTAATGAAAGTAGTTTAGATAATGATAAGAAATAATTATCTTTTTATTGTAATTCTAATAAATTTTATTAATAAAATTATTAACATTTAATAATCATAAAAAAATTAATATTGTGAAAGGATACTTATTTTCAAGGAGTGTTTAATTTCAAAATATACAGTATTTGTTTCAATTAAATTATTTTTATTTTTAAATTTTAAAATAATTAAAATAAAAAATAATATAGTATACAATAAGTAAATAATAAATAATAAATAAATAAATAATAAATATATTGCATTAATTGTAATTAATAGTAAAGTTTAATATAATAGACTTTATTTTTTTTTACTATTTAAATTGATATATTAAGAAAAATTTATTTTTTGAATCCTCATTATAACAAATCAAAATTACTAAATTAATAGATTTATTATATTGAGTTTTAGCTATATTAATTATTAAGAAAAAAACTTAAATTTTCAAAAATAATATATTAGTTTAAAATAATAAAAAAATGTTAGAAAAAGAAATTATAATATATTAGATTATTCGTTATATTTGATAAATGATTAAAAAAAATGTATAATAATATAAAATTAATATTGTTGATTATAAATAAAGTAAAGAAATAATTAAGATACAAATACTGTAAAATAAATGTGGATTATAATATATATATATGATAAAATCTATGTTATATAATTATATATAACTTAACATTATAACATTATATATAAAAATTATTATTTAGAGCAAGTATATACAATTTTATATTAACTTCTGTAATTTTCTTTTTTCCTTTCACATCATCATATTAATTTTCTTTTACAACTCTCTACTCCTGCTATTTTTTTTTTATATCATTAATCAATAAAAAAATAATATTCTTAATAATCAAATTTTGAATTAAATATTTATTATTAAAATTACAATTAATAAAATTTGAACATAATAGTCATATTAGTTAAAATTATTTTAAAAGTCTAATAATATTTTCATTATTATTAACGTTAAGATAAAACAAAATAATTTTATATTTTAATTAATGATCATTATTCTTTTAATAGCAATGGACTTTAACAGTTTCTGTTTTTCTAGTTTTATTAATCTAAAATTATTTAATTCATTAGTATCATTTCTATTATCTTTATTATTATTATTATAATTATATTATCCTTTTTTACTCGTTTAATTTTCTGAGATTTTAATTTGTATAATTTATAAGTATCAGCTAACCCTTGTTTTCTTTGCTTAATAATCCAATTATAAAATTTTTTAAAAAGATATTCGTGTAAGATTCGCAACATATAGATGATCGTCAATGATCATCGACAAATCATTTATATTTATTTAGCTAGCTCTATTAAATTTCTCTTTTTGGATCCTTTTTGTTTTGTCTATATTCATTTCCTTAGACGTCGCTGTATGACGGTAATGGAAATTTTCCTTAAACCTAAAGTGCGTGATTTTTAAAGTGATACCACTAAGATGCGTATAAAAAAAATCTATTTACATATTTGGGTATTGCAGGCGAGAGACTCCTGTAGTTGTAATCTGTGAATTTGGATACTTTATGATTGCAAGAAGAAATTAAAGAGCTCGAGTACAATTCTTTTCTTTTGGGATGTATTTTTTTTTTACTAATAATATAAAAATTTTCAATTTATACATTTATTTACTTTTAGAATAAATGGCAAACCATAAAAAATAAATGGAGATCACGTGGAAAAATAATTGAGGCCATACGCGTACAGTCTTTTTTTTTTAATTGTACTATCTTACAAAGATTTTCCATATAATTGACATTTTAATCATCATGATCAGGATATATAGTTTCACCAAATTCATCAAGTTCATTAGGCTCAGCATTTGACTTCAACCATGCTACAGCCCCTTCCATATTTCCTTTATTCATATTGAAAGCGCGTTTGACATTTGGCTCCGAATATCCCATCTTTGTCAATTGGCATAATTGATCTTGTGTTGGATAAAAAGAGGTCAAGGTCATTTGTCGACTATTATTTGAAGAATGAAATTGTGAATTTCCTTTCTGCTCAAATCCTCTTCCTCTTCCCCTACCACCCCTTCCACCCCTTCCACCCCTATCAAAACCGTTACCTCCTCTCCTTTCATAATGTTGATATTGATTTTGTTTCCTTTGATCATTATTACTCGTTTTATTTCTGTAAACCTCATTTTTATGTGCTGATGATTCATTATCTTGTAAGGCGTTCGAAGTAGAATAAATTGTGGTAGCAACATTATTAATTTGTTTGTACTCTACGCCGTTAGCAAACCGTTTTTGAAAAGGTAAAAGATTGCCTTCCGGATTATGCGTTTTACTCGCGTTATTATCATCAAATATGGCAAAAGATATATGACGGTAAGTCTTAGGCAAATTCTCTCCACCGCCAGCGTATTCGGTTGAAATGATTTCATAAAATAACTGTGCCATAGTAGATGGAGGGTTACCATAAGCCCCACATCCAAATGCGCTGAGAACTATTGCATCATGGCCTTTTTGATAATAATAAGAAATAATAAACTTTCGATATTTTGAAAATGAGAGAGAATTTCATAAATTAAATAATAAGCACCATGAATTAATCCTATGTTAAGGATCGATCGAATTTTATGTCGAGTTATTGTTTTTGCTTCAGGGCTTAAAGTAAATTCTCCAGATTGATCTTTGATGATTTTTGGGCGACGCATTGCTGCTACTGCCTAATGAAGTTAAATTCGAATTTAATAAATTTAATAGTAATAAATATATATATATATACAACCTAATTATAGAGATTGTTTTTCATACCACAAAAGAAATGACCTTAGGAACTTCCAAAAATTCATATTTTTCTTGCTCGCTAGATCTAATAACGGTTGCATTAGGGCAGTATACCCCTCCTAATAATGGTATAGGGTACCAATCCTTTTTGTTACGTTCATGGTATTGATAAAGATTTGTACGGCGAAAAAGATTTTCTTCCTGGGCTCCCGCACCATTTTTGTAACCTATTCGAAATTCCAGGCGTCAATATTGTTATAATGTTTAAAATTAAACTCCTAGGAAATCAAAACCGATATTTACCACCACCAGCATTTGTTGCACTAGCCATGTTTAACACCAAAGGATTAAAACCTTCCCTCGTCAATTCCAAAGCCCTTATTAGACAATCACCTTCCACCACTTTTATAACCGGTTCTTCTTGCATTTCAGGAACCTTTTCTCTAACTAAGATTGAACCATTTTTATAAAACTCCGCTTGGGAAATTTCTTTTTCGATAAGTTCCTTATTGAGTTTGATTTCTTTATTAGTACGTGGGTGAACGTACTTCAATTTATTGAAGGCTTCAATAGTTTGCTGTTGAACGATTTTGCGCTGAGACCTTTCCATGCTTAACCTTATAACCTAATAAAAAAAAGAAGTGGGAAATTTATTTAACTTATTTTAAATTTCATTTTATTAAAAAGATCCGGAATTGATAAATATTGGCCAATCAGATTTTTCATTCGTTTAGGCGCAGAAAAGTCAAACTTTAAATACATTGATTATTAAATTTATTAAATTTGTTAACCTTCTCATTTAAAATAACAATCAAACATATACAATAGCAATTTAAATTTAAATGCGCTAAAACGAATTATACCAATTCGTTTAAATCTTGTCTATCTTATACCAGCTTTCACTTCACTCGTTATGGCTTCCATCACATCTAATTTTAATAGATCCTTAACCGGAAAGTGTAAAGAAGCTTCATATGCCAACTTTATCGTCGTATCATTTATATGAAGGAAATGACGACTCAATGCATTGATGCTATTGCAAACTCGCGCGATTGCCTCACGCCTTTCTTGATCAATTTCCTAATAGTAAGGAAGAATAAATAAATATTTAAGACATAAATAGAACCTATGGGATCATAATATGCGATGATTACCTCATTATCATTTGAGTAAATAGCGTCGGAATCTTGATCTTTAGATGATTTTGTTGTCTGTTTGCTTACCCAAATATAACCATTCAAACCTAATGCCAAATCAACTCCGTACGGTAAAGTATGAAAATGAGTTTTACATCGTTGCACAAGCGCTTGCGGAACTACGACGAAAGAACCGTTACGTAACTTAAGAGAACGTATGTATTAGTGTAATTTATTATTAATGATAATTTATTTAATTATTTACCTTGCCGTATTTCAGATTTCTTGTATGTAATGATGAGGAACCATCTTGAAAGTGTCCTTGTACTTCAGCCTGAAAATTTGCAAGAAGGGTTAATAAAATGATTTGGATATGAAAGGAATATATTCCATACCACTAGTAGATCTCCTTCGGAGAAAAATTTTCTCATTTGAAGTTCATCAGCATCAGTTTTACGTCTCTAATTTAATAAATATACAATTTTTAATAGCAAGCAAAAGGTTAAAAAAAATCAATTGTGGAAATATAACTTACTTGTATACCACCAGGAAGATTAATAGCTGACAATAACAATACCGCATCTTGCCTTGAATTTATATCAACTTTCCATCTTCTATGTGAAACCTATTATATAAATTCATCAATAAGGTATTTCACTCAGTTAAACCGAATTTATATTATCTCACCTCTGTAATTCTGCCAATTACTAAATCGCCAACTTCACCATTGTATCTATTTTAAGATAAAATTGAATTAAGATAATAACGTGCGTAATGTTACAAAATACAAAGGTTTCTTACATACCTCGCGTGTAATGACCTTACAGAGATTAATTTGTTGACGCGTTCAACCACACCAGCCACTGATGCTGCACATTTTCCTGATTCTGTGTTATAGGTACCATGACCTCTAAATATAATATTAGAGTTTGAGTTTAAATTATCCGAATTCTAATAAAATTCAAAACAATCCAACCTCATAGATTGTGCATCACTGGTTATGAGTTGCCCAGGTGTTACAACTTGTGACTCGAAATTTTTCCTCTCTGTTTTAAGAAGCATATCTATGTCGCCATCCATATCAATATCAACTATAAATTTTTGTGAGGATGGTTTTGGAGAAAGAAATTGAAATGCCATATTGAAAAATGAAAATTTGAAGATTTGAAGATAGAACGCGACAATTTTTTGGATTTTACAATTTACAATTTTAAATGTAAAATATATATATATGTGTATATATATTTTGTGTAACTTGTCACTTTATTTTAGTTAGTATGTGTAAGGATGGTTTTCACTTTGGTAAAATATATATTATTCCAATTAAGCATGATTAAAAAATTTTTTAAATTGCTATTTTCTCAGAAAATATATAAAATTGTTTGTTAAATAACTTTGTTATCTCTCGAGATTAAAACATTAATGCTTATTACGATCAACATTTAATTGTGGTGTCTACAATTTCGAACCTCTCGGTGATGACGTTGTCACTCACTTTTGTTACATTTGAAAAAATTGAAAAAGTTACACACACTACTTTTATAATTAATTAATTAATTAATTAATCATGCGATTCCAATCCGTTTACTACTTCTCGATTATAAAAAAAAAAAATTATTTTTATAACCCATAACCATCATGAATTCTTCCGTCTTTGCTCGTTCGGCTATTCGTTCCCGTGCATTGGCCCGTCCAATTCGCGATGGTGCATACCATTGGGAGAATGTTGACGGTTCGGTTAGTTTTTATTTTAAAATATTATCAAAATTATTTCAGTTTACTTTTTGAAATGTTAATAAGTTTTGATTATTAGCACCTTCCTTTCAGTACCAAGAGTAAAGCAGGTCTTGCTATCAAAATGTTTTTATACCTTGGTACAGGCTTCTCTCTTCCATTTGTTAGTAAGTAGTTTAGGAAAAATAATTTTTACTGATTTTTGACATTGAAATTAATTAATATTTGGTTAATATTAGGTGCTGTGTGGCAATTGTAAGTATTCCTTTTTCAAATTTTTATTTATTTTTTTTTATTCTACGTTTATTTATTATAAATGTTCATATTCAATTAACTTTTATGCAATAATTTACGGTGATATGTGTAGTCATAAGGCCGGTAAACCTTATTTTAGAACCGGTCCACCTCCTAGTGATTAATTCTCTTGTGAATAATTTTAATGTCCAAACAATATATATATAAAAAATGAAATTCAATCCTAAATTTATGTTTAAAAGTAGCTAAATCATATTCCCCAGTAAAGATCAATAAAGTCATAATTTTCTTTTAATTTTCTTCATTATTCTCATTCTCATTCTCATCCTCATCCTCATCATAATCAGCACTGACTAAAGATATGCATGCCGTATTATTATTACCTAAATAGACAAATGTGATGAGGGTGGATTTGATGTATGATTCTTATGAAATGGATGAAAAGTTAAATAAGTTACCTTTACTATTCTTACTATTTAATAAAGGATCAAGAGTAATGTTTTCAGAATTTAATACTTCTGTCAGCTGATCGTTACTTTGCTTTTTATCTTCCTTTCTCTTTTTAATAATCAAATCCTTATGATTTTCACCACTTTTTTCGTTTCCATCAATATGATTTCCGAGATTCCAATCATTATCCTTTAAAAAAGGATCCGTTTTGAGCTTGGTATTAACTGCCACCATTACCGACAATTGGGCAACCTTATCCTTAGGATCATGAATATGAAATTTTGATTTTTTAAATTTTGACGACGGTTTATTAAATATGGATGATGCCGTTATTTCTAATTTCCGTTTTTGAGCTAGTTCAAGTAATTGATCTATTAATAAACATAAATAAATTTATATTAATTGATAATGATGGTGATGATGATGATGATTTTTATTTAGATTCATAATAATAACAACCTGAAAATTCAGTTGTTTGTGCCTTGACTATATCTTCTTGAGATTCTGGTAACAGAGGGATTGATAATGCATTTCTATCGCGTATTTCTTCATCTGCAAGTCTTTTAGCTTCTAGTTCTTTTTTCTCCTCCTTTTTAAGAAAATTTCGTAAATATCAGTAACTGCTAAAGAATCTTGAAAATAAAAAAATAAAAACATTCGGTATGCAAAGTATTCAACATTTTTTTTTTTTTTAAAAAAAAAAATCCTTACTCTAAATTTTTTACGCATTCGCTGTGAATGCGTATAAGGATCCGCCCATTGTTTATCATTTAACCTCTTTCAAGGAAAATAAATATTGTAAATTTGTATCTGCGAATAATTAGCAGACCATCACTATGAAATGATATTATGGACGTACTTGAAGCTGTGTTAAAATAGGAAGAGCTTCTTTAGATCTCATTTCATCTTTAACAGAATGTTCGAGCTTATATAATGCATTATCAACCAATTTCTTAGCTTCTTCGTCATCTATTAGGTACAATTGAAAAAAAAAATTTTCAACAAATGATGAATTTAAAAAATTCAAACATTAAAGAAATAATGTAAACCTTTTAATTTAATGACTTCAGAATCTTCTGGCTCCCAAGTTTCGACTTTTTGACGAGCTCCAGAAATAACCGAATATTCAGCATTCTATATAATTCATTATAAATAAATTGTCGTTTTAAACAACTTTTAGTGTAGTGTGATTCTCACCTTCGGATCTGTGTGAATTTCAATCCAATTGTCACACAAATGACATTTCATCCGAAAACTGAAGATTGGTGTACTAAAATATTTTCCGATTTTCTTCTTCTCTGCATTATATCGAACACCTATAAAAAAAAAAGAGGATGATGAAATGAGGCTTGAATTTCTAAATGATAAAATTCAGACAACTAAATTGAATTAAAAAAAAAGTATAAGGTATGTTACCTTTGCCAACATGGTTACCACAGCCTTCACACCAGATGTTGAAAGGTAATTCGAATCTTGTGAGTTTATATTTTTTTTTATGGTTATTATTACAAAAAACACGTAATTTGTTCAGTTTCGAATTCTGACACATGATCTAAAGAATTATGTTACAAAAATCGGACGAGAATACAAACCTGACAATTAAAACTCCCTGATCAAGTTTACGTGCACGATCACCGAGCGGATGTTTTCCAACAAATTTATTAACAGAACCCTGTAATTTATGAAAATTTATTGAGAATCTTGAAATTGTAACTGAAAGATATAAAATTCATTAAGTACTTTATCTGGAGTCCAATCAGGTGGATAATATTTATTAAAGGGTTGCATTTTTTATATATATATATAGACTTTCAAAAACTAAAGATCTGTAATGTTAATTGACTTTTATTACAAAATTGATTTTGAAATTCTGTTTGACGTGCCTTTTTACTAGCGCAAAACTCACGTGTTTTTCATTCATTCCGTGTAACATCGATCGATTTTCCCGTGATATCAAAATGAATAACTAATCATGACAAACCACGTTCAATGAGAAGGATTTTTAATTAGTGGCGATTCAGGCTAAGCACAAAATTCTTATAAATAAAAATTTGATTCAAAGCCTTGTGAAAAAAAATACCAATTCAAAGTAGTGCTTGAAAATATAATAATGGTTATTCATTTATTAATCAATTTGAAAAAAATGCAAAGGAAGAGGCGCTCAAAGAATGGTTCGGACCTAGATTAATTTGCCAAATATTAAAACTAAAAAACGTGAGAAGGTTCTTGAAACCCTTCAAAATATCTTCCAAGCGGAAAGTAACTGTTCATCAAAGTAAGTTGCTACTCTTTGTGCTTATAATCACATTGTTCATTTCTGATCTTTTTAATTTTGTGCACCACAGTTTGATGGTGTTGTGAAGTTAGAAGTCCTTTCTTTCATTACAAATTGGTGGGTGCGACATCTGTAGTTAATGGTAATGAATTCCTACCCGATGTAGAAGGATGCCAACGCGTCAGCAAATGTTTAACCCTATTATTCATTCATCTCCACCTCCGTTGTTATGGATTGGGACATTTGCAATAGAAAAAGTGGAAACGGCTGGAAAAAAATAAAAAATGAGTTAATGCTAAATCTGACCTAAAAATCATATTTGGCATATAAAAGTAAAAATTGATTTTTTTCCCTTTCTATTAGGTCCCATATTTATTTTTAAGGATCATAATAATGCATTATATAAAATTGCATATTTTTATCCTTGGATACTAGTAAATCACGAAGTACTATGCACGTGGGAGGTGTAATACCAGCAATTGTAAACAATTGGACAGGATTTTTTAATATGACAAATCAGTACAGCTTTGATCAAGAACCAATTCAATGAGCCAGATTTTAACAAGAATATAGCCGTACGCATTGAAGATGGTGATTATGTGTCAATATCTTTTTGATATGAATATTGCAGTATTGAGTTTGTGATGATTATTCTCCAAATCCCAGTATCATCTGAATTGTATCAACACAATAGCATGACATCCTTCACTATGGTCAATGGGCTGTAAGGTGTGGCTTATAATGGAACTTCGACAGAATTAATATTTTTAAGATTGCAAAAATATTGTCTAATTCTGGTCAAATTTATAGTGCTGCCTAAATTAATTTAATTAATCAGTTAATAAATATTTTAACTGGATATTATCTAGTTAACAAATATTTTAACCAATTATTAATCAAAGATTTTTAGGCAGAAGAAATGACATAAAATTGTTTTGTTTTCTTACATCAGTAACTTAAGAAGGAACTTTTATTATAAAAGTTTTACAAAATAATTATGAATTCATCAAAGAATTGATTTTAGAAAAAAAGTTTATTCATTTCTATTAAGAACAGCCTTCTTAAAATTAATTTTTGGAATAAACTCTTACAATCAAATAATTGTTTTCAATGAATACACATTCAAGAATAAATATGAAAATGATGAAAAGTTCAATATAATCATCAGAACAATTGCAATTGAACCAAAGTTGGTAAAATTATGGGAGAAAATAAAATTTGATGAGATTTATAATTTTATATGTATTAGAAATTTTATAGAAAACAATTTTTTAAATCATAATGAATCATAATAATTCTTTTTAATAGTTATTTACTATTAAAAAAAAAAGGAAATTCAAAAAGAAATAATTATATTTAATCAACCAACAATACATATTTTTAATAATAAAAACATTTAGCTATATGTTTATTATTTTTCATATCTTATTTATACGTGCATTATTCAAAGTTAATTTTATGAGAAATATACTAGTTAAACCAGAACAACATTGCAACTGAGAAGGTCATCTGTATTCTAGTGAGTCTAATATTAGATCAGCAAGAAGTATAGCAGTCACAATCAATGAATTTTTTTTGAGTAATTTTATATAAGAATCAATTTTCGCTTCAAATAACTCATTTACTTTCATTTAGAAATCTGAGAATGATTTATTCCATAGGATCTTAGTTGAAATATTTGGATTTTGTAGATATGAATAAAAATATATATTTATTGATTTTTATTGTAAAAATCTATTATAAAGATAAAAATGATAAATTTCCATAGGAAGTAAATCAACCATTAATAATAATAAATTGATTTGCATTCAAATATCTATTAGATTAAATTACTAGCAAATTTTGGTTAGAAGAAAACAATAACATCTGATTTCTATAAACAGTTTTACAATCATATTATAAGGAAGCATAAAGCATTTTCAAATTGATATTTTTTAAAAAAAAGTCAAAATTTAACCTATTTGAATAACTCATAGTAAATCAACCACCTAAAATACATTTTTTTACAATAGGTAAACCTTCTTTTAAATCACATAAAACATCACAACTTGTAGAAAAACAGTTTATGAAATACATAAAGAGAAAAGAAGAAGAAATATCAGATTTACAGGTTCAAATGTAGGATTTTAAAAACATATAAATGATGTTAGAAAGAATATGCTCAATGATATAAATAAATACTCTTGCAAAAATAAACAATTTAATAAAATGGCTAAAAATATATGATGAACAATTAAATAATTATCAAAAAAAATTTATTCTTTAAATATAAAATTATATTTTTTATCATCATCTTAGCATCTACCGTCTTAATTACCTCTTCTGCAACTGCAACAATAACTACAATCACTAATTTACAAAATTCTTTTATAATAAAAATTTAATATTAGTTTAGCTATACATACAGTGGTGTGCAAAAAAAATGAACTTTTTTAAAATCACGATAGGTTCACAAGTATTGTGTCAATTAAAATGTTTAATACGTCATTTTAAAGCTGAGAAGTAGTAAATTTATTAAAAAAAAAATTAATATGATATTCGTTCACCATTTTTTTCAATAACCTCCCTACAACGCTGAGGCATTGAATTTACAAGATTAACTAGAAGACTATTTTGAATTTTTCTCCACTCCTCTTCTAATAAACGCTCTAATTCACTAAGATTTTTTAGCCTATGCAACTCCACATTTCTTTTAACAATTGCCCAAAGGTTTTCAATAGGATTTAGGTCTGGACTATTAGAAGGCTAATCTATAACATTTGGAATATTTTTATCAAGGAAATCCTTAGCAATAAGACTTCTATGCTTAGGATCGTTATCTTATTGCAGTTGCCAATTACCTTGTAACATATTGCGCACTTCTGGAAGATGCTTATCCAATATTTTTGTATAAAATTCTCCATTCATTATGTGTCTAAAACAAAAAAGACTAGTGGTACCCTTTATACAAAACCCACCCCAGGCGAATATTTTACTTCGGTCCTTTGGT
>CAJVPQ010000904.1:0-22172 GCA_910591825.1 Funneliformis caledonium
TCGACTAACATATCTTAAATTCTAAGACGTGATAAATTGCCAAGTTGATTCAAGTATAACGGATACCTGTAGGACTTGGAGAAAATCCTAAGATCAGAAACTCTAACGTATAGAATCAGCTGCTGTAGCCTTTCAACTTAAATGTTAAGATAAATGAAAATGAACCCAGTGACAATACTTAAATATATAAGGAAAAGTGTCAATCCAGAATTGGCTCTTCAAAACTTCTGATATGCTGAAGAAGAACTTTGCAAAATTTGGCATCGCGACTTGATTTTTGGAAGAAGCGTGAATGTATAGTATATTAAAAAGCTTGCTAATATATTCAAAGATCTGCAGTTTGAAGGTACAGACAAAGAAAAAGAAGAAGAACAGAAATGACAAAAAAAGAAACAAGAGAAAGGAAACAACTCACCAGAATGTTTTGTGTTGTGATTATAGATTGAAAAGTACTGTAATCTCTGTCAATATTCCTTTGATGTTAAACGATGCACAAATACAAACTGTTGTAGACTATTTTGTGTAAAAGAAACCACAGAATTTCTTCTTTTAAATAATATTTTTTTACCTCCAGTTACGAAAGCTAGAGACAGATATTTCACAAATTCTATATATCTTCTTGAGTATTATGATCTGTTAAAAATTCCTGAATATGATTCGCATTACCCTTCCCTTGATCAAATAACTTATTCGCGATTTTGTTACTCTGAGTGTAATAAATACTTTCCAACTCTTAGTTATTTGACAAACTATAAACGAATAGTACATCTTGCAAGCTGTGAACAGCCTAAGAGAAAGTCTAAAGAACAAAATTCAAGAACTCTTGACGACTTCTCTTTTCTTTTATCATAACAGAAGCAGCTTCTTTTTGATAAAATATATTTAAGAGATTGTATGTCAGACGAAGAATGTATATAGTCAGTTATAGCATTTATACATGCATTTTATATATGTATATAGTCAATTATAAATACAGAAATAAATAAAATAAATATCAAATACAATATTGAATATAAGCCATATCATATGACCAATCATATTATGTGTAACCTAAGATTTTCTATTACCCCCACCCCCTAAAATATTAGGTAATATATGTTACTTCCCTAAATGAGACATTTTTTTTTTAAAAAAGTAACAATTTATCATAGACAATTTTTATATTAATATACAAAATTCTATAGAAAGTTCTACATATTGAAGTAGAAAAAATTCTTTACAAAATAAAGAAAGGTTATTCTATAGCAGAGATAGGTTATTATATAGTAGAGAATGATCACCATATGAGAAAAAGAGGTTATTACATAAAAGAGGTAAAAGTTGAACTTCATGTGTTTCTACTTCATTAAAAAGAAATAATAGTATAGAATGGCAAAAAAAGAAAAAGAAAGAAAAGAAAGAAGTGTGAGTAAAGATTACAAGAAAAAAAGAAACAAAAGAAGTAAAAGTAGAGAAATTAAAAATCAAAAAGGTAATTTTATGAAAAAACTTTCATATATTAATATAATTTTATAAGAAAAGATAAAATGCTAATAAAAAATATAATTTATTAAATTAGTAATTACAGAATTACGTTTAGATATTTCAGATTTGACAAAGGAAGTAAAAAAACTTTGTTATAGAAATCAAACAATAATGTCTTTTATATCTCCTAATTCTTCAACTAGTAAAAATACTAATAGAGTATGAAACAATTTAGAACCTATATAAAAAAACTTTTCAGATTAGTGTAAATTTTAAATTTGATAATTTGCATTTGATTTACTATTCAATTTTTTTATCATTATAGGATGATATTATTCAAATATTGAAACGCATGTAATTCAAAATATTATACCAATTATAAAAAGGATGCTTGGTAAAAGATTTCAGTATACTAACATAGAATTGAAGAAAGTTTTATAAAATCTTCATCGCCATCGAAAGGAAACATATCATATTTTAATGAATCCTCTAAAATCCAAAGCAAACAAATAAAGAACTAATATAAATAGTAGAAGAAAAGATGTAAATATTAGTTTTAATATTCGTAATAATTTAGAAAACGTTGTAATAGAACAAAATTAGAATTCTAGTTAAAACAACTACGATATTTAGATAAATTGATATATTATATAATATGGTTATTAATACTCAATGAATTATAACAATACTTATCAATTTCTAATATCATAAATATGTATACAATAGGTTGTATAATACTATACTTAAAAATAAAGAATATTTTATTTAGAAAGAATCAATCATCGTTAATTTATTTATTTGTAAAATTCATTAATTACTTAATATCTAATTATATTATTTATCTATTTATTACAAAAAAAAAGATAAGTGTCGAAGAAAATTATAATATATAGTGAATACTAAAGACTGAACGCTTACGAATTTACAATCTTTAACTATGAAATAGAACGATTGGGTTAAAAACTTAAAAGAAGTCATTGACCATTCAAACTATCATTATAATGAAGTATCTAAATCAGATGAAGATCAAGGTTAGTATTTACTATTTGTAATTAATGCTACTATAGGTAAAGTATTGAACATTTTTTTTCATCATTTTGTTCTTTTATATAAGCACAAGAAGAGAAAAATGAGAAGATTTGACTGTCACAAAATGAATTTTCAATTCATGTGTTATATGTATATTATAAACTGTAGAAATCTCAAAGGATAAGTAAAGATCAGAATGTATTATGTCTTAATTTATATATATTTTATTTAATTATTAATATTGAATTGCATTTCAAATTAAAGTAATATATTTATCTATTATTTAGATTTGAACTCACTTGTAATATACTGATTAAAGATGATGTTGCAACATTGTGACGCTTATTTATCACCTGTTGTAACTTAAATTTTAATAACATTGCAATTCATTGCAACATTATAATACTTATTTATCACCTGTTGCAACTAATTGAGGTGTTATCTTTAGTGCTAATAAAGTAGATGAAACTATTCAAAACATAAAAGTAGCAAGAAAAAGATGATACGACGACTAGTTATATATAAAAAATAATTTTAAACTGCCTTTTAATACACTAAAGTGGACTATTTTATTTTTATACTAATTTGAACAATTTATTAAGTAATTTTATTTATTTATTAAAAATTTACAATATTTTTTATTTTATTTATATATTTTATGCTTTAATTATTCAAGATAAATATATTTTTATAAAAAATAAAATTAGTAATATAATAGGGGACTTAGCTACTATCAAAAATAAATGTATTATCTAGCGAAATTTAATAATAAAATTTAATTATATATTATATAAAAATAAAACAATAAATATAGTTCTCAAAAAAAGTAATCAGAATTACAAAAAATGTAATAAATAAAAAACTAATAATTGAAATTACTTTAAATTTTGCAGATTTGTTATCAAATATATAAATATTGTGTATACATAATTTTAGCTATTCATCATATCTCCATAACTCACAAACGTCCTTTAAGTTAAAAAAAAAAAATATTGTTAAAAATTTAAGCAGTAAAAACTTGAAAACTTTAATACAGCATTTTTAATCACAATTTATTAAGATTAAATAGCTATAAAATCAAAGTTCAGACTAGGCTGATTCATTGAAAAAAAATTTGATACTTTATGATTCATTAATTGCTGAGAAAATTAAAATTAAAATTTATTTACTAAAATAATCTCAATCCTTAACAATAGCTAAAAGAATAAAAATTTAAAGATTTTAATTTAAACTATAATAATTATAAAAAATTATTATATAAATTATTTAATGTAGATTAATAGTATTTGAATATACAAAAAAATTTATATATTTAATATTAAAATAAGTACGATTATGATCTGCATTCTATATATTATTTTATAGTCAACTTTAATTTTGATTTACCAAAAATCAACAGATAAAATAGCATCAAAATTTTTTTCATAAATCTATTAAAAGGTATACTTTTTATATTAGTAATTTTTTTTTTATATGAATATAAAAAGCTGTTTATTGATATTTGAGGTATTATATAAAAACTTAACAAATTTTTCATTCTTTAAATTTTTAATGATTTTTTTTTTAATTAAAAATGTGATTATGAGACAAGGAGTTAAAGTAAATAGCCGAAATTTTATATACATAATATTTATATATTTATTAACAAATATTTAAAATTTAAAGTAATTTCAATCACTAATTTTTTATTTATTATATTTTTTGTAATTTTGATTATTTTTTTCGAGAACTATATCAGATAATGCAGTATATTATCATTTAGCAATTTATTAATAAAAATATGATTTTATCTATCATATTTATTTTATACCTTTGATTCTATTATTATATATTTCTAATAATGTATCAATATATTAAAAATTTGTCTAAAAAGATTACTACTACAAGAATTGATTAATGAATTATAAAATTGAAAATTGATATCTATATATATCTAAAATGAAGGTATCTTCTGAATCTTTGTATAAAATAATGGAAGAAGCCTATACTTTTCTAGATATGTATTCAGGTATGGTATAGTCTTTACATAAGCATTATATAAAATATTAGCAATCATATAGGTTAACCATGATAATACATATTGCATCTCTAATTCTCTAACTAACTGATCATTAAAGTGAAGCTCAAAAGTACTAGGAAGATTCTGAAAACATATTTAGAATTTAAAACGTAGTAAATTTTCATTTAATTTAAACTAATACTATTCTATAATTTCAGTCAGAACTTTGAATATAATATTTTAGCATTTAAGTTAACCTAAAACTGATAAACTAATAGAATATTTCTAGTTTTATGCTAATTTTTTACCATGCAATGACACCAAATCATGTGTTTTAAAGATTAGTCAAAATTATAATATAGTGCTAGCTAAAATTAATTGCAGATTTATTGCGCTACTTGTTCATCTTTTTTACACTACTTTGATATCTTAAAAAGATAACCAAAGAGGCATACACCTCATCCATATTTATTAACAAATAGGTTACAGAAAAAGAAAACAGACTATCATTAAAATATATTAATTAATAAATTATAATGCTTTAAGATATATTAATTAATAAATTATAATAATTTAAAATATATTAATTAATAGATTATAACATCCTAAGACATATTAATTAATAAATTATATTGTCTTAAGATATATTAATTTTGTACAAATAGTGTCTTAAAACATATTAATATATTAATATATTCAAGAATGCTATTTAAATTAAAAAAATTATTTTAAATAATAAAAAAATAATATAATATAAAAAAAATAATTTTGTAATAATAATATCATAAATAATTTTATATTATATTTCAATTAATAATAAAATTTTATAAATAATAAATTATTAATTATATTATATTTAATTTATAAACTAATTGAAATAAAATTTTATTTTAAAGAGTTATTTATAAATTTATTTATTTAATAATTTTATTATAAATAAATATCTTAATAATTATTTTAATAAGTTAATTTTATTATCCTTTAAACTGTAAGTATAAATTATTTCTAAAATATTTTAGAAAACTTAAAATATTTTGATATCTAATGATTATAAAATATGGAATAAAATTTTTAGATTTATCATATTATGATGTATCTAATAATAGTATTTTAAACTTTTAAAATTAATAATTATTAATATATATTAATTTTTTAATTTTGTAAAAATAATTTATTATCTAATACTTACAAAAATATAAAATTTAATTTATTAGATTTATTATATTAAGATCTATTAAATGATAGTATTTTATATTTCTAAGATTAATAGATAGCAAATTATATGAATTTAAAATTTTAATTTTTTTTATAATAATTTATTATATATTTATCTTTAAAAAATCACTAGATACTTATATTTTTTTTTTTTTTGAATTTTTACTTAAAAAACATTATAAAATTTATTATAAAAGTATTATAATTTTTTATAATATATTTTAAAATAATTAAAAATGATTATAATTAATAAATAAAATTGCCTGCAAATTTGTAGGCAAAACAATTGAAAAGATATTAATTTAATTTTAGATAATTTTTAATCTATAATAAAAATATTAATTAAAATATTATAAAAAATTAAATTAGAAAATTTTTTAATATTTTAAAAATTAAATATAATTAATAAATTATGTTATTAATTAATATTAATCTTTTAAAAATATTTTATCATATAAAATTAAAATTTAACATTTACTTTTTTATTAATAAATGTAAATTTTTAATATATTTAATATATTTTTTGAAAATTAAATTTTATATATATTTATATATATATATATTTTATTAACATTTACACATATATCAATTTCTTTAATACATCAAATTATATAATTTCTTTTATTTTATACTTTTTCAATAGATTTAATAACCATTTGATGTTTATCTTGTAAAGCTTTAAAAAACAAAAAATAAAATTCAATTGACCGAGTATTGATATAATTATCTAGTAAATATTTTTTAAATACTGGCATAAATTGAGAAAATAATTTTCCTTCAATTTCATTCCAAGGTTTCCCATTTAATAAGTCAGTTATTGTTGGATCAAATCTATTATTTTTAAAATATTTATTTAACCAATACTATTAAAAAAATTATTTGTTAATATTATTATATTATATTAAAATTATAAATAAATTATTAATTATCTTACCTTCATTATTTCAAGTTGTTGCTCAAAAGTTTGTGATTCATTCCATTTTATTAAAGGATTTGAGGCTTTAGGACATTTTAACTGAAATTTTGATTTATAATTTTGTAGTGATGGTTCCGATAGTTTTTCTGATGAGTTTGATATAACATGTTTCTTTTGAGATGATGTTTGAATAGATTTTTGATTTTGTGACAAAGGTGATTTTTTAACTATAGTAGAACCTTTACAAAATGACGATATCTTTGAATTTCGTAATCTTTTAAGATTGTTTTGCTGATTCTTTGAATGTATGCAATCGGCATCGGAGTCATAAGATCTCTTATTACTGGTAGAAGATCGTTGTAATGATGTGAAGTTAGGATTAGATGAATTTTTTATTCTGGATTGAAATTGAACGGATGATCTCTTTAATTCATCAGATCTTTGGACTTTTGCTTTAACACCAATACTTTGAGAGTTATAAGATCTCTTCTTAAATTGCTGTAATGATGTTGAATTAGATGAATCTTTTATTTTTGATGAAAGATGTCGGACAGTAGATGGACCAGTATTAATGTTTTGAAAGTCACAAGATCTTTTTTTATTAATCGTAGATTGTTGTAAAGATGTTGAATTAGATGAATTCTTTAGTCTATTTTGAAGTTGAGAGGTAGACGAACTTGACATTTCATCAGCTTTTTTGGTTTTTGGATTAACCCCAATTTTTTGAAAGTCAAAAGATCTCTTATTACTTGTGATAGGTTGTTGCGATAATGTTGAATTTGATGAATTCTTCGGCTTGGGTTGAATAGGGATGGTGGAAGACCTTAGCATTTCATCAGATTTCTGGAATTTTGGATCGATACTAACGTTCTGAAAGCTATAGGGTAACTTATTACTAGTGGCGGAATGTTGTGTTGATGCTGAATTAGATGAATTGAGAAGTGTGACGGATGACCTTTTTGTTGTCGTTTCATCAGTAAAAAATTTTTGTGCTAAATAAAATATTATTTAGTTTTTTTTTTTTAAATAAAAAAAAAACAAAAATTTGATATATACCATGAAATTTATGTTTATTTCTAACCAATGAAGGTTGACAGTCAAAGCTATTCATTTTTAAACTATAAAGAAAATTTTTTTTTTTTTTTTGATATAAAACAAGAAAATGGGAGGGAAAAGAAAAGAAAAGAAAAAAAAAAAAGAAAAAGAAAAAGAAAAAAATTTTCCTGATCAAAAAAAAAAAAAAAAAATTTACGCCCCTTTTATATAAAGATTTTGAGTAATTTGAAAATGAAAAATTTCAGTTTATTTGATTAAGTAATAAAAAAATAATTCGCCAACTGATAACAAAACGTGCCTTATCAATGAAATTTTTTAATTTTTCTAAATTTGTATAAATTCGTATTCTTTTAGTATTAGTTTTACAATTGAACATATGAAAAGTTTCGTTAATGTCTTAAAAGGTGATTTGCCGTAAAAAAAAAATGTTTGTGCCACATCACACAAATGAAATATTCATTGTGACTGGTAAAACAGAACATTTGTCTGTGCATGTGTAATCTTATCTAGTTTTCATTATTTAAATTTTTTGGGTTTTTCAAATTTACAGTTGAATTATGTCGCAAGTAAACAAGTTTCGAAAGCAATTCTCGAATAAAAAGATTTTTGTTTTTGTATCACGCATTTCCTAATCGATGAATCTAATGCTAACGTCATCATATTAAGCTTAAATAGTTCCACATCATCTCTTTAATATATCTTTTAAAATGTTCGTTCTTCCTTCTTCGGTGTACTAAATTCCTTGATGTTAATAGATGGTCTTTTCAAAGAAATGAGATTCAAACAATACCGACTTCAAAATTCATATGGACGGCATCCCTTTGAATGAATGTCGGGAACCTTTGATAATAATAACCGTATATGCAAAGTAAATTACATCGAAAATATTGCGATTTTTTTTTTCCTAAAAAAAAAAGTGAAAATACATTCCTGAATCATTACGCTGAAATTTACGCAAATTATTGGAGATTGAATAGGATTTCTACAATAGCAGCGGTAAAAGTTAATCACTTCCTTATACTGAAATATCCAAAAAAAACGCGTCAAAGATGAAACCGTTGTTAAGTCCGGAACGATCTTAACTAAAAAAAATTCACATTGTATTTGCTTTATCTAGACTTTTGTGTGCAAATACAAAGCGAAAACGGACATCTTGAGTCAAACAGCATAGAATTATATAGTCCTTCACTTCGTTCCGGACTAATCCTCGCAAAATTGATAATGTTTCACATACTGTTATAAAGGGCGAAGGAAAGGATTTGAGTAATGATGATTTCAAGCTGTTACTCTATATTAAAAAAATGAAGAATCGAAAACATCAAACTTAAAGTCAAAACCTATCCTAAATCTAAATTATTCTCGACAATACAACGGCTTTCCCGACGATAGTGATACTGACACTTTTTATCAGGCCTCCAATAATTATGTCGAATGATGGGAAAAAAATATGAGACTCTAGGACATTACAAAAGCAAGATCAAGTTATTTGCATTAGCGATGATGAGCCTGTGTGCGAAGAAATGTTTAATAAGATTGGAAAAAAGAAGATAAGTAAAAATTTTGACACTTTATAATCCTCGTAGTGGAAAATTAAAAATACGGTTATTATAAATTTATATATTTGTTACATTACAATTAATTAACAATTATTAAAATTACTAAATTTGGTTAAAGATGATTCTTACCATATATGGTAGAAAATAATTCATTTATGGTTTATGCTCATCAGTTCAAATAAAAATTTTAAACCTTCTTTCTTCTACAGTAAATTTTTTGTAATTGCATTCTAAATAAATGGCGCGCATTATATGTGCACTTCCTAAATGTACTCTAAATTTCAGTTGCACATTCTCTACACACTCTATAAATGCACGATTTTTTAAAATTCACGTCTAAGGTCCCAAAGGGGATGCATTAATAGGGTTGACTGTAGTTCCCTCAATTCTTCTCTTCCTCCTTCCTTGCTTTTATGTATGTTATCTTATGGAAAGATACCAAAAACAATTTTGTGGATTGATTCTAATATTGTAGAAATTTGTGAACATATATCTTTTTAATCCAACTCTTTACGATTCTGTGTTTTACTGAAAGATTCAAAAGGCTCGTCACTCGCAGGCTGGATGGCAAATAATCTCTAGTCAGGATATTACGCATTACCAAATTAATTTATTATTATTTTCAAGACTGCGTTGTTTTTTTAATATTCACGAGTGATAATGATATCTTGTAATTGGTTCTAGATTGATATTCCAGAGCATTGCTAGTTGTTAAGGTGGTAGTTCCATGTAAATTGTTCATGGACTGTTATCGATATTGCTATGCCTATTATCCTATTAACCCATCTTTGATTAATAGATGGGATTAATTCACATTATATCCATTTTTACTAATAAATGTTCGTGTATTCCTAAAATAGGGAGCGAATGTCAAGTTCCTATTTTTTATCATAATAATAAAAAATGGAAAGTAAGATTACTTTCTAATATTGGCAGATGAACAATAGCTTAATCACGTATTTTTTTCAACATTTTCAAAACATCCAATATAATTTTCAATTTTCTAAATCTTTTTAAGCACTGCTCGTCCTAATTTATTTATTTTATTTGAGCTGATTGCTTTCTTCTATTTCTATTTCAATCCATTGTTGTGTTGCAAGTGAGCTGAAGATCATCTACAGTATTATATATGTTAAATCAATATAAACTGTTGGACCAAACGTGAGTCAAAGTTATTTATCATATCATTCTTAACTTCGAAAAAAAAAATTTTATTAAATCATTGGTTAAACTGATTAGCATCTATTTAATGATATGATTTGAATATTAACTGGATTGCTGATTTTTTTTTAAATTCTTTTTGTGCTTTCATAACAGAAGTTATTGCGATTGTTCTAAATTATTTATTAAATAAAATTATTGTCCTCCATTTTTTATTATTCTAATAAACTTTATAATCATACAAATAATAATTATACAAATTGAAATAAATGATTTAAATACCGTACATTCTATAAAAAAAAAAGTTTACAATAATTGATTAAACTTGTTTGCTAATTTAGAGTATTTTGTCGAGATGCTCTCTGTCGTTGTTTCTCTAGTAACATATCAAATTCTCTATTAACATCCTCATTTTCTTGCAATTCATGACTATTCTTAAAAAGTGTAAATGCACCGTTAGGAATTGACTCCTTACATGCATAAACTTTTTCATGAAATTGTTGTAGATGTGTATTATAATCAACTTCAGTAGGAGTCGTTGGCGTCGTTGGCGTCGTTGGTGTTAAGGTATCGGGTGATTGCACCAAATCTTCTGAATTGAATAAATATTTGGCAGATGTGTCTACTACCGGAGGCTTTGGCTTTGTGTTAAGAGATGAACTTGATAATGAGCGTTTGAGGATAGTTGGAAACGATCGTGTTCGTTTGGTGGATGATGAAGATTTACTTTTGAGACGCTCTGTAGACACATCTCGAATAAACACATGCAAAATCTGACTTGGATATTGCTTTGCTATCTTAGAATATCTAAGGTTAAATTTAAAGAAAAAAATTCGAACATTAAATTAATAAGAGAGAGTCAAAACTTAAAATCATAGTAATAATAATAATGATAACATTCAATGATTACATTTCCATATCAATTTCACCACTATCTCCAATAAGGATAAATTTTCGATTAGGAAAGTCCTCAAGAATTTCTTTAATGTATGTAATCTTTGAAAATCCTGGTTCTTCAAAAAGGAAATTCTTTAACAAATCATTATAAAATTTTAAATGTGCTGAACCAGGTGGAAAACGTTTTATAAATTGTTTTAACATTGGAAAGAGTTGCCATGGGGAATTCGAAACGTAGTGAATTGATGCGCCTTTGTTATACTGATATTCCAAAAGTTAATTAAATATTAGGGAAAATAATCATCAAGAAGGTATAATTTATGAATCCTTTATACTAACCCATTCCGTATATACTTCTGCCATTCCAGGAATCTAATTTATAAGTAAATATGAAAAGCTTGTTTTAAAAAAAAAAATGGTATGAAAAAAATATCAAATCATAATAAGCAAATACATACTTCTACTAAATCGTATAAAAATGTGTTTGAGAGAGCGGTGCGTGGACCACTTGTAATTTCTGTTAATTTTATTGTATCATCAATATCCTTAAATAAGAAATGATTATTTAATGTCGAATTAGGAGTTGGATAATAAAAAAAAATTTGAATTCTGTAATATTTAATAATTAACGTACTGATATAACAGATATCCCTTCATCTTCGATTAAACATGCGAATCCATGTGATGGACGAGCTATAAAGGTATAAATAAATATTATCGATTTGTGTAACTGAAAATAATGTCAAGGCTGATTATTACATACTAAGTTTTCTCCCTTCTGGTGTAGCTTCCAGTCTCAACAATCTCACGTGATTTCCGTCTCTGATTCCTTCTTTTCGAGCTTTATCAACCCACTCATCAACAATCTCTACCGGGATTTGGATGGTACCACAAAAATGTCCGGTATTACTCGTGATATGAGTCGATGGATGAAGATCCTGGTAAGCTGTTGATGCTTCACTCAAATATTCACTTACTTCGTCGTCGTTCTCATTTACTTCAGGGTCTTCATCTAACTCCATATGTGTTGGATGGGCTAAGCTGACTATTTGCACTTTGTACTCTTGGTTTCGAAGATTTTTTGCCAATAACATTGAAAATCTCTCCTCTAATAATCTACTTTTTTCTCTACTTTCTTCATCATCTTTGTGCACTCCAGCAAAACGTTTTGCCATCCCTATTACCAACTTTTTTCTTCGGCTTTGTCTAGTTCCAAAGGCCCAACCACGAACTCGCACCAGCCATTCGGTATTTCCTTTCTCGTTAACTACGCGTTTGGCATACGAGGGTATCAACATACAATTTTGCTCTAATTCAGTTAAAGTTTTTGCTACTTCGGCAATACTATTTTCTTCTAAAGAAATTTCAGAAATTTCTTCAGTTGTTTTTGCGTCTACGTAAATTTCATTTATTTCTTCTTTTACTCCATTTATTTCTTTAATTTCTAACTTATTAGTAACTTCTGAGGAAAAATATTTTCTTTTAATAAAATTAGTAAAACGTTGTTTTTCCATGATATGTGTAATAATTTATAAAACAACGCGTGAGGGAGCATTTTATTGAACATTGCATGGAAAAGGTATTCCGGATTTCGGTGCACAAAATTCGAACTCGTGTAACTGCCATGTTATTTTCTGTTTTTTTGATAATCTCAGTTATTAACTTGGTGTTTGTACAAAATAGTATAGATTCACAGCAATTGTCCAATAAAACTATCGAAAATTTAGATTAGTTCCCGAGTTTTCCGATAGATTTTCATCAAATTTGATAAATTTTCTCCTATCCTGTATATATTAGCTTGATGATTCCTTGTTCAAATCTTTCCTATATATTCCATTTTTCACTTCGTTTTCTTTCATTTATAGGTTTTTTTGATGCTTAATAGCAATCAAAGTTATGGCTTTCAAGTTCAATTGGCCCGATTTTACTACTGAATTCGTCGATCAAGCCAAACAGTTGTTAACAACAGCGCTTAATAAAAGTAATAAGCCGGCGAACATAGTAGATCATATCGTTGTAAAAGATTTGAATATGGGCACAAAGGTCTGGGCACGTCCTTACCCTTTCCTTTTATTTAACGTGCTGTTGGTCATAAACTTATTTCAATGAAATTTTTTATTTAGGCACCCGAGTTAGAAATAATGGAAATTGGAGAATTAGCAGTTGATAAATTCAGAGGAATCTTCAAGCTGATATACAGTGGAGATGCTCATTTAACTTTGCAAACAAAAGTGCAGGTATAATAAATAACAGTTGGAATTTTGAAGTATTAATCATTCTCGATTTTTATTTGTTAAATTTATTTTATTTTATTTTATATTTTCTTTTTAAGGCAAATCCAATGAATAGTAATAAATCAGATGTAAGCATGTACACTAGAAGAGGAATACTTGCAGCTGATCAACCTCTTGTTGTACCTATGCTCCTTCGATTAAGTAACTTAAAGTTGCGTGGAATTATTGTATTGGTAATCAGCAAACAAAAAGGGATTACGCTTGTATTTAAAAATGATCCATTAGAAAAGGTAGATGTTACATCTACTTTTGATAGTATTTCTAGCATACAACGATTTTTACAAACTGAGATTGAGAAAAGATTAAGAATAATGTTTCAGGAAGATTTACCTTCAATTGTTCACCAATTATCGTTACAAAAGTGGCTTAATGTCAGTAAAAGAAAAGAAGAAACAACGTTAAAGCGTGAATTATCGGAAAAGGATCATAATTTTGACCGTAACCCCCTGCATCATTTACCTGAAAATACTCCTTATGATACCATGTCTATGCCAGACCTTCGTTATCATACACCATTATCAACTCCAAGTTCAGAATTCTCGAGCATTTCTCCAGAGTCATCATACTATGCTGAGGATAGTTATTCTAATATGGGAGACCTCGATTCTTTAGATGGTTACCCAGGATGTTCCACGTATTCAAATTTCGGTGATTTATTTGATCGTCAAAAGGAAGAAGGTTTAAAAGCAATATCTCAACCCGATAAAGATCATCATTCGGACATAAATCGTCCCAGAGTTTTTCACCGTCAACGATTTCTTGTATCTCCTAAACCTCAAAGGAGAGATTCTTTACCAACCTGGTTACCTTCCATACAACAAGAGCAATCATATGATGTTAGGAAACCATTAAGAAGACATGTACTTAATGAAGTAAACCACCAACTCTCACCAATAATAACTGCAAGTCAGTTTGTTGAGACAGTCTCCCTTGCAAGTAATAAGATGACGGCGGCAAATCTTCAACGTCATAATCAGTATCAAGTTTCTGAAAGAACTCAACCTTCACACCATTCATTTCTTTCACCTAATACATCAAATAATTTGCCATGTGACGGTTCTCTGAATAGTTCGGTTCATGATTTCAACCACATGAAAACCCAAACTTGTACGAATGAACATGATATTTTATTACGTCGACAAGAAATAGTTCTTCAGCCTTCCGAAACATCAGTCGCTGCACAGCTTGCCACTTTGATGAATTCTAATCATACTATTTCTCCTTATACCCGTACTTTACAACATCTCACCTTCCGGTCTTTTCCGCATCCAGCAAACAAGACATTAACTAATAAACGAAAGTTGCCCGGTAAAGTTGTGGTCAAAAGAAATATTTTGAAATTTCCTGGTTTGACAACTGGGTTCGGACAATGTAATAATAATGTTCACGATCCAGATAATAAAGATTTTAATGAAATTTAATCAAGGGAATTACTTACTATATTTAACAATATCTATATTTTTTTTTAAAAAAAAAAGGTAATAAGAAAACTTATGTTTCAAAAAGATTGAAATATTACACAATAATAATAATAAAATAAACAGAGTTAAACGAATGTGTTACGGCCGAAAAAAAGATAAAAAGATTCTAAATTGGATTGTCAAAATTTTGAACCCCGAATAGATCCCATCTTTGTTATAAGCCCAAACTTAATCTCTAAACCAAAGTTATTAATACTAATCAAAAAGACGGTAAAAAAATAAGGAAAAAAAAAAATTATTATACAAGGAAATAAGAGAAAAAAGTGTAAAAAAAAAAAAAAATAAAAATAAAAAAAAAAATAAAAAATCACCAGCTTATGGTTTTAAATTGGGTTGATTTGTTTAGATGTTAATGAGCTATTTTTTCTCTTTTTCTCTCGCACTAGTCAGAAGATAAGGTCAAGTTCTCCGTCAGATGACTTTTTATTATTATAATGAAAAATGTGGATTAAGAATATATCATCGCGCGAATCGTCCATGATTAAAAATAATCAATTTCATTTATCATAATACTTACTGAATCGTCCATATGATCGGGTCTGTTAATTATGTAATGGTCAGATTTGAATTAAATTTTTAATAACAAGATTTCATAAATAATTCAACTTACGCATCGCCTAGTGTTGCCTGCAACGTCTTGACACGACCCTTCAACTCATTTTTTTGCATTAAAAGTTGTTGAATATATTCCACAGCTAAAATAAAATTTTTTTTAAAAAAGAAAATTTTAAGTTAAAAGATAACTGATACGTATAATAACTATAATTCATCAAACACAATTGTACAAAAAATTTTAAATATAATAATTACATTTTTGAAGAATTAACGCCTCGCTTCGATGACATTGACTAAGTGTAGGTACAATTTCGACCAATTGATCGAAACCTAAACGAATGTTCTGTCGTCTTTTCTGTTCAGATGCGATATGATTTGCTTTTTTTTCTGCTTCAGTTAATAGTTCGTGATGACCTTTTTTTCCTCTTCCTCCACGATTCTGTGCTGGCGATAGAGGTTGAGAGTTATTCGATTCTGATGTAGATGCTAATTTTGGTGATGCTGGCGTTGCTTCCGTTGTGGAAGAAGATCCAGCATTTAATCCAGATGAAGAGACGGTAGGAATTAATGTGGATATCGTTGAGTTATTTCCTTCATCTGACTTGGATTCATTTAATGATGCATTAGCATCATTCGAATTTTTAAGAGATTTTCGCCGAGAGGGCGTACGTTTTATTGCTGGTTTTCCCACTGAATTTGATCTATGCGGTGATGGTGATCTTTGCCTCCTATTGTTAACCGTCATTGGTTCAGATTTTATGTACAATGCAGAGGAATGGTTATTCGCGATGGATTTGACTTTTCCACCGTGAATTAATCCATTATTTAATGCCGGTATCTGATGATTTAAAGGATATTGTTGTTGTTGTTGAACATAATTATCATGAACATGAGAAGCTGTTTGATGAAAATTAGCTGTCTGAGAGTATCCATTATTTGCCGGTATAGTAATGGAGGCAGAGCCAATGGGTTGATATATATAACCGCCAGCTCCGGCATAACCAGAATTAGGATCAAAGTTAGAACCAAACCCTGTTTGAAACCCTCTAGACAACTGCATTGAAGTCTGAGGGTCTATGATCGTTTTCATTAATATAAAAAAATGGATTTGTTGTAAGTTCCGTTTTTCAAGTAAATTTCAAAAAAAAAATTTGTTATTAAATTTGAACATACCGTGAAATGAAATGCTCGTTTGACCATGGTGTGTGATATCCATCATATGGTTCGGAGGACCCTCAGTTGCGATTGTATCAAGAAAATCGGTCATAATTTTTTGATCTTGTTCCGTTAATAGACCATCGTGTTGCGAGTATCTGAGCATATTCTCCGAGTTAGCCTGGAAGGACATTGCATACGCAGGAGTAAAGTTAAACGCGAGTTCAATTCGACAAAAACTTATTTTAATTATTTATAAATATTTATTTAAGTCGAAGGAGTTTTAAATTAAGAGAGGCGGTCAAGGGTCGTTGAATTATTAACTAAGTATAATTATAAAAGTAGTTTGATTTATTTGGTTTCGTAGACAATTGATGTTTGTGAGGGTTGATCATCTCCAAATATAAACGCTTCTTCCTTATGAATCTCACGCCTCTGTACTACGAGAGAAGGACATACTTGAAAGATGACGTTTGGTTTTATCATGCGAAAGACCAAGTACCAGGTAACTGGAATGACATCTATAACCGATAAAAGTTAAAGATCTAGTGAACGATTGATCTTTACGTTAGTACCCATGTCTTCCGCACATGCAATTTCACCGGAAGTGCAAGAATATTTAGATCATGTTGTTTCCAAACTTCCAGAAAGTAGTTGGTCTTTTATGCAAGGATTTTTGATAGGCCAATTATCGATAGTGATTTTGGTGTTCGCTTTTATAAAGTATATGTTACTGGAAGACGAAAAAAAAGATAACCCTCAGGTTCTTATTTATTTTCAAATCGGTTTATCTTTATTTCATAATATATACAATATAGATATGTATATATATTTGCAAAAAAAAGCCCCCCGAGTAAAAATGTAAATTGAACGAAAAATAAATGAGTAATGTTTTTTAGCGCCCTCTTCCCATTCCTACGCCTCTGAATCCGAAAACAGATTCATCTTCACCGGTATCAACTATTTTATCAAAAACATTATATGATCCAACTTATCACCCACCTGAATCAACGGCATGGCTTAATGTCCTAATTGAACAGGCCATATATCAGTATCGAGATGATGCTAAAACGGACAATCGTTTGGCACGCATGGTTGATGAAATATTGAACGGTGGTGTTAGACCTGATTTTGTGGTAAGTCTTCGATCAATAATAATAATAATAATAAATAATTGATTCTAATGGTATTAATATATTACGAATAGGGTCCCATAGAGGTTACGCGCCTTGATATTGGAGAGGAGTTTCCTGTTTTTAACAATGCTCGAATAAGATCGGCGGATTCCATAGGAAGAATGGTATTTATTTAAATTTATATCTCATATTATCATTGAGAACATTATTATATTCATCCTATTTTTTTTTTTTTCTATTTTTTTTTTTTTTTTTTGATATTTAATATAATAAGAGAGTTGAGGTTGATTGTGACTATTGTGATCAAATCACACTTGGAATTGATACTCAAATACTTATTAATTGGCCAAAACCAAAAATAGCCGTATTACCAATTTCATTAGTATTATCTGTGATCAAATTTTCTTCTACGGTAAGATAAGTTCCTGATATAATTGTGGAATATTTGGGAAGCCATATTTTGTGAATTTAATATATTCAATTCGTATTATACCAGAACATTGACAATGCCGCAACTAAATAATTTATACTAGGTAACTTTGGAGATAGTGACTACTCCGGAATCCTCTTTTATTAAAGTCTCTATACTACCGGATTTCATTCTCGAATTTAATGTTCAATCATTAATAGGTTCACGATCAAAACTTGAGGATATTCCTAAAATCACTCATATCATAACATCTAAATTAAGAAACGCGTTTTGTGAAAAGTTCGTGCATCCTAACTTTAAAAAAATCAAAATACCTGATTTGTGGAGCAGAAATAAGAAATCTAGGAATTCAGAAGATCTTTCATCAGTAAATCCACAAAACGCTTTTGGAAGTGAAGAAATAATTGACGCAACTACAAATTCTTCAACACTACCTGAAGGATTGAGACATCGTATGGGAGATTATCCGTTAGTACAGGATGCTGTGTTTCTCACACATGGTGTAAACACCACGACACAAGCTCAGACGTCGTCTTGTTGAAACGAAAAATTGATTAATTTAGTCAAATTAAATAAATTCTAATTAATACATTAAGAAGGAAATTTTGTTTGAAGTTTGGCTTAATCTTCTTTTTATTATAATAAACGATTTTTTTTTATATATATATATATAATATAAGTATGTATGTAGATGCAAATTTAGAAAGGTTTACATTGTGATAATTTAAAATTTTGGTATTCGTTTTTATTAAAATAAAGAGAATAACAAATTAATAATATATTTTGATAACTTATTACAATTTGTTGAAAGCAGCTACATCAACACTTTGAACATAATCTTCAAATCCGGTGATTTTTTCTTCCAAATCGTCTATTATTGATAAAATCATCAATCAATCAATTTCTTTTTAAAGAAAATCAAAAGTTTAAAATCAAAAGAAGATTCAATAATACAACTTACCAACACCAACTTTATCATCTACCACGACACACGTAATTTGCAATTTATTGATACCATAACCAACAGGGACAAACTTAGAAGCGCCCCACGTGAGACCATCTAACTCAATACTCCTTACGGATTTTTCCATTTCAGCTAAATCCGTAGTATCGTCCCAAGGTTTAACATCTAGAATAACCATACTTTTAGCAATAACTTTTGGTTTGGCAGCCTTTTTACGTTGATATTCAGCAAGCCTTTCCGCCTTTTGTCGTTCAACTTCTTCGTCTTCTTCATTATCAGAACCAAACAAATCAATATCACTATCGTCATCTTTCTTTCCTTCTGCTGAAGTTTCAGGTCCATAGGATGATGCATCCTTTTTTGTACCAGGAAGCGAAAGAAATGAATCAGAATAAGAGGCAATTTGATTATACCATCGAGTTGCGTGAGGAAACTTGGTAGGGTCTGGAACTTTATGATTCAAGGCTTCGAATATGGCTACATCAGCTTGGGATGGTACGAAACTAATATGGTTGTATTATAAAATTTTTTTTTTCGTTAATTGATTAGGAAAACATTAAATTTACTTGTAAAAACATTGATTGATCTAAGGTATCAGAAAATTTGGATAAAAGGTTTCTTCATAAAGTGGTGTCTTAATTCCACTTCGGAAACACGGACCAATTAAATAAATCATCATCAAATGAAATCAAAAATCCATTCTTTTCAATTTATATAAAAAAAAAAAAAGCATACCCTTCAATATAAGATTTATCTTGCAAAAAGGTGTTAAGGGCTTTAAGACCTGTGTCGTTATCAAGTTGAGTGAAGCCCTGAAACAAGAATACAATAAGGTTATTTAAATCCGATATAATCAAATGAAAAAAATTAACGTAATGTATCATTGCTTTAACGCTAGTAATTTTCTCATTCACTTTATGTTCCCTCCTATTCTTTTCTTAAACTTCAATTAGATAAACAGTATATACCATTTTGTCAAGTTTATGCTGATTAGTTTGGATGAAAAAAGACGTAAAAAGTAGAAGTCCAAGTCAACGTTAAAAATTTTTTTTTTTTTTTTTTTTTTCCTGATTGTAACTTTCGATCAAAAGAAGCAACCGTAAAATTTCCGAAAGATAAATTTTTGAAGGTTATTAAATTTTTAATTTCGCCAGATTTACCAAGTGATTTTAAAACTTAATTCCAGCCAAAATCAATTAAATATTTATTAATATCCTTTATATTATTATATTTAATTCTTTAATTATCTCATTTATAATAACATATATAAAAATATGATTTAATATATAATTTTTTTATTAATTTTATTAGACAATATTAAAATTAAGTTTTAAAAAATTATTATAATAATCTATTAAAAAAATTTGTATGTTTACATTAATTAAATCCTTTAGTTATTTATAGAAACTATAAAATTTCTTAAAAAATATAATAATTAAAATTATTTTTCATGATAAATTTTATAATATTATATTATACTTAAATAAATTTTAATAAGATTGCTAAAGGTTAATGATAATTTTTTAAAATTACAAATTTTTAACTTTTAAATTTTATTTAATGTATTTTAAAAATAAATTTATTTTAATAGAATATATATTTAAAAATAAATCAATAAAGAATTTATAATAAATAAACAAATAAATTTATTGAAAAATTCTATATTTAAATAATAAAATCAAAAAGATATAAATTAAATTAAAATATTATTTATTTACAATTAAATAATTTATTTAATATTATAATCCTTTAAAAAATAAATATAAAATTCTTATATACATATAAAAAATTATAATATTTGAATATTTAGTAGTTATAAATAAAATTTATTATATTTGTTATATTAAAAATCTAATAATAATATTTTAAGATTTTAAAATTAATACTTTATTAAAAAATATATTATTATTTAATATTTATTAATTTTAATTTTAATTTATTTATTTATTAATAATTAAATATAATTAACATTATAAATAATAATTATTCATATGGGTTCTTTGCTAGGAAAATGAGGTTCTCAGACCTTCTGACCGAAATCAAGATTTTTGCTTTATATTAATGTGTAATATATAAACTTTATTTGATTAAATTTTTATAGTATATTACCTTATTACCGGAATGATCAATTTGAGTTTAAAAATTTGTGTAACACTCAACCTTAAAATCTAAAAATAGATTTGGAAATGATCAGCACTTATAATATGATGTTCGTTGAACCTTAAATAAAAAAAAATTTTTTTTAATTCTACTTAAGAACAAACTCCATTTCGGCTTGGAAAAGGCTAGGTAAGATCTTTTTTTTATTTATTTTTGTTTTGGATTTAACTTTTAAGAATATTAAAATAATATTCTTTTATTTTTTGAATCACAGTCCTAACAATTTTTCAAAGGAGTTTGTTTTTCAGGAATGCCGGCTAGGTAAATTGGAGGAGGTTGTTACTATTTTTAATTTTTTTAATTAAAAAATCATTTCTAACTCTAACTTTTCTAACTATTTGTAGGTTTGACTTTTTTTAGATAACTGAACTTTAAAGGTAATTGGAAGGAACTGGATGCTTTTTTATTTTTTTTTAATTCTACTTAAAAACGAATTCCATTTCAGTTTGGAAAAGGCTAGGTAAAATCTTTTATTTCTTTTTGCTTTGGATTTGACTTTTAAGAATATTAAATAATATTCTTTTATTTTTCGAATTACAGTCTCCAGCAATTTTTCAAAGGAGAGTTTGTTTTTCAGGAATGCCGGCTAGGTAAATGGGAGGGTGTTGCTATTTTTTAATTTTTTTAATTAAAAAATCATTTCTAACTCTAACTTCTCTAACTATTTGTAGGGTTGACTTTTTTTGGATAACCGGACTTTAAAA
>CAJVPQ010000905.1:0-22134 GCA_910591825.1 Funneliformis caledonium
AGCCTGACGTGATCCCTACACATTATTTGTAATTGAGTTCGTCATCCGAGTTCTTTAAATAAATTATTCATAATCTCATCTTTCAAGTCTTCATACTTGATAGGTTTTATTTAAATTTAACGTGTAATTTTGACAAAGTTAAGAGCTAGGCGGATTCTAACGTTTTAACCGTAGTAAACCGCAGTTAGAAATTTCGAGTAGAGACTTGATAACGTGATCACTCTGAGTTGAAGAATTCCACGGTGACAATACTAATAAATAAAATATATATAAATATAATATAATTAATTTAATAATATAAAATTTTATTTGTTAGATTATTAAAATATGAAAGTAATATAAAATTTATTTATCAATTAGATAATTAAAATAATATTATATTTAAATTATATTAGTAATTAGTTTTATTATATTTTAGATAATAATAATACTTATCAAAAAATTAGATATATTAATTTAAATTAATAAGATAAGAATTAGAAATTTATTTAAAATTTATATTAATTAAGAGAATTAATTACTTAATATATTTTTATTTTAAATTTTTATTTTAGTATTAAAGTTTACTAAATAATTTTATTAATTTATTTATTTTAGATATTATCATTTAATATCTAAAAACTATTAAAATCAATATTGATTTTTAGCTCAATTTAACTAGTTCTTTAAAAATTTACTATTAAATTAAAATAAAAAATTTACTTTTAATATATTAAATACTTACTATTTTACCTAATTATTTATTATATTTTATCATAGATATTTATCTTACTTAAAATTTTAAATGGATCAGATCAGATTAAATAAATCAAATTACCTAATTTGAGAAAATTAGATCAAGTTTAGCAAAAATCTAACCTAATTTAAATTTTTATTTAAACTAACTTGACTTGATCTAACTAAATTATTTAATTAAAATTATAATGAATTATTCAATTAAATGATAGTAATTTATTTAATAGAATAATAATAAATCTTTTAAAAGAAATTATTTAATTAAAATAATAATAAAGCATTTAATTAAAATAATAGCAAATTATTCAATTAGAATAATAGTGAATTATTTAAGAAAAATAATAATATATTAGTTTAATATTTTCTATTTCTCATTTATCCATTTTATTTAATCCTTAACTTAACTTTGCTAACCATATTATTTTTAATTAAATTTTACTATTATTTAAAAGTATAATTTATTTTTATTTAATAAGAATAATTTATTATTGTTCTAATTAACTAATTTATTATTATTTAATTAGTATATTTTATTATTATTTTTCTTAAAAAAATTTTTATTGTTAAATTAGAATAATACATTATTATTTTAATTAAACTATTTATTATTATTCAATTAAATATTAGTTCTTATTTAAAAGAATAATTGATTAACTAAAAATTTGTCAAGCTAAGTAACAAATTAACTAAATTTATTAATTTGATCTGAATTTTTCAGTCAAATTAAATTAGATAACAGGTATCCTGATTCAATTTAAAGCTTAATCCTTTTAATAACTAAGATTTATAAATTAAATTTTCAGTTTTTAATAATAAATTTGATTTTTATTATTACAATATTTAATATATATTATATAAAATTAGTAATTATTATTTTTAGAATATTAAATTTATTTAAAAATAATTTGACCTTAATTTAATAATATAATAATACAATTTATTATTATTGATTATTAACTTATTAATTACTAATAAGAAATTCTGTAATATATATTTTTAATTATTAATTTATTTAGATTAATCTTATAAATAAAAATATTATTTACTGTAGTTTAATTATAATAAATTCTTATAAAAATTTTAGTTTTATATCTTAATTAAGATTTAAAATTTATAATTTAATATCTAAAAAAAATTATTATAAAAGATATATAAACTATGGATCAATCTTAAATTAAGTGAATAAATATTATATCAATAATTTTAAAATAAGAAATGAAATTGAAATGTATATGTAGGGTTAGGATTAGTATAATAATTAGTACAGTTAATTTATTATAATAATTAATATAAATTAGTAAAAATATAATATAAATATAGTTTAATATATACAAATTTCTCAACTCTATATAATAAAATTTATAATAATTAATGTGATATAGAAAATAGAATTAGAAAGATTTTATAATTTCTAAAACAATTATAAAAAATATTTTACAAAGTGTTTAATAAATGTAAAATTTTTTATTTTATTTTTAAGTATATATTGAAAATAGTAAATAACAATTAATTGTTTTATTTTATTATAATCTCATTTTTATTAATTAATAATATTTTAATAGATAATACAAAACAAAAAATATTGGTGAAAAAAGATTGAGAAATTTTTTATAAGAATATAATATTGATAATAAGAAGTAGAATTACAAATCATGCATAAGAAAAAACATTAGATTTTTAGATTTAACAAGTAATATTTGTATGAAACTTCATTCTTTAAATGAATAAAAATTTATGAACAGTCAAAATCTAAAATGCAAGATTTCAATAATACTGAATATAAAGATAATGTTAATTTGTAATTAAAAAAAAATTTATCTAATACTTGATTTTTCTGCTCAGTTTTTAATCGGTCAAAACATTTTGATTTTGATTGCATTTTAGTTAAAAAATTCTTAGAACCCGGCAATATTCCTTGATCGGAATTCGAATTGACCATCGGTGACCCGATTTTTGCAAGCTATTTTTTTTTGATCGTTTTAGAACCTGGTTTAAATACTTCAACTAAATGTTATAGTCCCGGATCTCGCGAGGTAATAACTAATAATACCACGCGTTCAACTCTACATTTAAACTTTAAAACCTTTTATTGAACAAAAATTTCCTTCAGCAGCAACAGCAAAATTTCCTCTCTCACAACAACAGAAAAAAATTCTTCTGGCTTGATTTAATAAAATTACTTTGTTAATTAGTTTTTTCTGTTGGTAATGAACAGGCCTAGAGTTTACAAAGATTATATTAAAAATTATTAATTAAAAAAATGTAATTTGTCAAATATGAATAAAGATGATCTTAATGAGATTTCGGATAGAATTTACTGTATTTAAATTTCAGATTTCTATCTATTAAATTTTCTTTTTATTACAACTAAAAATAAACAAAATAAAATTTATAAGGAAAACAAATGCAGTGAAATGCTATAACTAAATTACTAATATTTTGGCTCTTTGAATCTCTTTAGCCATAAACTATTTAAAACCACACTTACGGAACTAACTACCATAGCTAGACTAGCAATTTCGGGTCTAAGACCATATTTAAATACAGGAAAGAAAACACCAGCAGCGATAGGTATAGCTAACGAATTATAAATATATGCCCATAAGAAATTATATCTAATTCTCCATATTATAGCTTTAGCGAGTGTTACTAATGTAATTAAAGAAGTCAATGTTGATCTTGTCAAAATAATAGAAGCTGATTCAATGGCTACATCAGTAGCAGTTGATATTGATATGGGTAAATCTGATTGTGCAAGTGCGGGTGAATCATTAATACCATCACCAATCATTGCAACAATGGCCCTCCTTCTTTGACCATTTTTTCTTTTAAATAATTGAAGAAATTTATTTGGAGGTTTAACAGGTACTCCTTTACGTTGTAACCATTTAATTTTTTCTGCTTTCACCTCAGGAGTTACTTCTGCTAATACATTTACAATTCCAATTTGGTTTGCAATGGTTTTAGCTGTCACGGGATTATCTCCCGTAATCATCCATACTTCAAACCCACGAGCAGTTAATTCGGAAACAGTTTTAGCGGCATCAGGTCTTGGAGTATCAGCAATTCCCATTTGCGCAAGAATGTAACCTTTAGAATCTTGAGATAATAATCCGATAAGAACTACTGAATAGCCAACTTTTTGCCATTTTCTAAGCGTAAAAGTAGCCTTCCGTTTAGTAACATGAGATGGATAAACGCAACCATTTTCTTGAAGCCATTTGACGTTACCAATAAATACTTTATAAGTCGAGCTGGGTTTCTCATTGGGTAACAAGTCAAGTGCTTCCGCATTATTAATTCTCACAATGGCTTGAAGACCTCTACCGGGAGTTTCAGTTACGCTTTCCAATGTGACATTACTTGATGTAGTCGTTTTCTCTGAATCCACAATTTCTGATGAACTTTGTTCAGAAATATATTGACTAACCGCTTTAGCCAATGGATGATCACTTGAAGATTCAACCACTCCAATGATCTGCAATAACAACTTTTCACGTGCTTCTTTTGTTTCCTCATATAAAATTTTTGTTTCAACGACTTTTGGTTTTCCATAAGTTAACGTTCCAGTTTTATCGAATGCGATGGTATTAAGTCTAAAAGCCATTTCAATAGCTTCACCACCACCTTTAATTAAAATACCAAATCGAGCAGCAAGACCAGTTCCAACCATGATGGCGGTAGGAGAAGCTAAGCCCATAGAACAAGGGCATGCAATAACCACTACTGATATTGCGAAAAATAAGGAAAATATTTGATAACTTTGATTATCTGGTATCCAATCACTTGGAATCTTTCCGGCAGAACCAAGAGATATCCATATAATGAAATCAACGATCGCTATAGATATAACAACTGGAACGAAAATTTGCGCGATTCTATCGGCTAGTGCTTCAATTGGCGCTTTTTTACTTGATTGAGCTTCTTGAACTAATTCAATAATACGTGAAAGCGTAGTATCCGAACCCACGCGCGTTGCTTTTATCCAAATCATTGATGATAAATTAACTGTAGCACTTATCACTTCGTCACCAACATATTTCGTCACAGGTATAGATTCGCCCGTTAACATTGATTCGTCCAGGGATGTAAAACCGTTGAAAATTTTGCCATCACATGGAATCCTTGCTCCAGGATTCACTTTGAGTATATCTCCAACTATTTTAAAATAAAGTTGCAAGCTTAAGAATTTTTACTAGAAAAAAATTTTTTCATGAATTAGAATTTCTTATGAATACCTTGGACAAGATCTAAATAAATTTCCTTTTCAAGAATGTCTTCATGATCATTATCGTCATATCTAATTGAGATAATAGTCGCCTTTTCTGGTTGCAATTCCATAAGTTTGGTTATAGTTTCAAAAGTTTTGCCTTTTACTTTAGCTTCCATCCATCTTCCAAGCCAAATAAAAGTGATAAGAAATATTGTAGTCTCAAAAAATTGATGACCTGGATTGTTATCTCTATGAACTATTGGAATTATAACGTTCAAAATAGAACTAAAGTATGCAACAGTTGTCCCAATTGCAACCAAAGTATCCATATTTGCTTGACGAGAATACCAAATAGAACGAAATCCCTTTATATAAAAGGGATAGCCAAGAATAAATTGAACAGGAGTTGCGAAAATGAATAAAATTAAAGTTCCAATTTCAAGTCCAGGAATCAATTGATGCATTAAAGTTTCTTTGATAAGATTATCACGTGACAGAATCATTTTAAAAATCATTTCAATAATTAACGTTGGAATAGCGAAAAGCAAAGAACAAAGGAATCGATTACGATAAAGATTTTGTTCTTTTTCTGCACGATGTCGAATTGAATTTCCATTATTAGCTTGATTCTTCTTGAATAGATCCGCCTCATATCCAATATCTTCAACCTTTTTAATAAGATCGCGTATTCCGACTAGATTTAAATCGTGTTTGATAGTCGCCTCGTTAGTAAGCAAATTAATATGAGCGTATTCTACGCCTGGCAATGATTCAAGAGAATACTGAATGGTGTTTACACAAGAGGCACACGTCATACCACCAACAATTAATTTTGTTGTTGCCTCGCGAATTGAATTTTTGTCTTGAGTTGAAGAATCTAAGTTTTCAAAAGGAATTTTATACTCATTGTTTTTATTTGAATTTATGTTGATGGCTCTTTGTGTTATGGGAAGCGATTCTGTTTCAACTTTAATATCTTCAACGTCATAACCAACGTCCAAGATAGCTTGTTTGATTCGTTCAATGCTTATTTTATTTTCGTCAAAATTAAGTATTGCATTACTCGTTAATAAATTTACGTTAATTGAAGGAGTTAAACCAGGAAGTTTTCTTAATGCGTCTTCAATAGATCGTACGCAAGTAGCACACGTTAAACCAGACAAAGATATTCTTGCCTTGGAGATTTTTTGATTTAAATTTTCAGGATCGACCATTTGGATGTATAATTATCTGGGAATTTTTTTTTTTTTTTTGTCGTAGGATTTATCTATTTATACGTATACTGACCGTGTTGACAAAAATCAAAAATTACATCATTTTTGTATTGAGGTAATTTTGCTGATTTGACTTACCAAATAAAGGTATCATTAAAAAGGTTATTTTTTTTTGAGGCATTTTTGCCATATGATTAATAATTGAGTCACGTTATGGTTTTATGTAATAACAAATTTTTTTTTCATATTCAAATATTCCCACGTCTATAATTTTATTAATTGTTGAATTGATTGAGAAAGTATCTCAATCCTTTATAGAGTATGTTTAATATAAATTTGTCACACCTTTCACTGGCGCAAATTGCCTTTATTAATATGAGGAAATTACAATCGAAATTACGTGATATCTTTAGATTTGATTAAATATATTATATTATTTATTATTTTATTTCCGAAAATATTGTTAAACCCCTTAACGAATTTTATTATGAGGTATACGATTTCTGACGATTAAATGTATTAGATTATAATAAAGTTTACTATTACAATTAATTTAATATTTTGGTTCTTTGAATCTCTTTAGCCATAAACTACTTAAAACCACACTAATTGAACTAACTGCCATAGATAAACTAGCAATTTCAGGTCTAAGACCAATTTTAAATATAGGAAAGAAGACGCCAGCAGCAATAGGTATAGCTAACGAATTATAAATATATGCCCATAAGAAATTATATCTAATTCTCCGAATTATAGCTTTAGCGAGTGTTACTAATGTAATTAAAGAAGTCAACGTTGATCTTGTCAAAATAATAGAAGCTGATTCAATGGCTACATCAGTAGCAGTTGATATTGATATGGGTAAATCTGATTGTGCAAGTGCGGGTGAATCATTAATACCATCACCAATCATTGCAACAATGGCCCTCCTTCTTTGACCATTTTTTCTTTTAAATAATTGAAGAAATTTATTTGGAGGTTTAACAGGTACTCCTTTACGTTGTAACCATTTAATTTTTTCTGCTTTCACCTCAGGAGTTACTTCTGCTAATACATTTACAATTCCAATTTGGTTTGCAATGGTTTTAGCTGTCACGGGATTATCTCCCGTAATCATCCATACTTCAAACCCACGAGCAGTTAATTCGGAAACAGTTTTAGCGGCATCAGGTCTTGGAGTATCAGCAATTCCCATTTGCGCAAGAATGTAACCTTTAGAATCTTGAGATAATAATCCGATAAGAACTACTGAATAGCCAACTTTTTGCCATTTTCTAAGCGTAAAAGTAGCCTTCCGTTTAGTAACATGAGATGGATAAACGCAACCATTTTCTTGAAGCCATTTGACGTTACCAATAAATACTTTATAAGTCGAGCTGGGTTTCTCATTGGGTAACAAGTCAAGTGCTTCCGCATTATTAATTCTCACAATGGCTTGAAGACCTCTACCGGGAGTTTCAGTTACGCTTTCCAATGTGACATTACTTGATGTAGTCGTTTTCTCTGAATCCACAATTTCTGATGAACTTTGTTCAGAAATATATTGACTAACCGCTTTAGCCAATGGATGATCACTTGAAGATTCAACCACTCCAATGATCTGCAATAACAACTTTTCACGTGCTTCTTTTGTTTCCTCATATAAAATTTTTGTTTCAACGACTTTTGGTTTTCCATAAGTTAACGTTCCAGTTTTATCGAATGCGATGGTATTAAGTCTAAAAGCCATTTCAATAGCTTCACCACCACCTTTAATTAAAATACCAAATCGAGCAGCAAGACCAGTTCCAACCATGATGGCGGTAGGAGAAGCTAAGCCCATAGAACAAGGGCATGCAATAACCACTACTGATATTGCGAAAAATAAGGAAAATATTTGATAACTTTGATTATCTGGTATCCAATCACTTGGAATCTTTCCGGCAGAACCAAGAGATATCCATATAATGAAATCAACGATCGCTATAGATATAACAACTGGAACGAAAATTTGCGCGATTCTATCGGCTAGTGCTTCAATTGGCGCTTTTTTACTTGATTGAGCTTCTTGAACTAATTCAATAATACGTGAAAGCGTAGTATCCGATCCCACGCGTGTTGCTTTTATCCAAATCATTGATGATAAATTTACTGTAGCACTTATCACCTCGTCATCAACGTATTTCGTCACAGGTATAGATTCGCCCGTTAACATTGATTCGTCCAGGGATGTGGTACCTCGGAATATTTTGCCGTCACATGGGATCTTTGCTCCAGGAGTAACTTTAAGAATATCATCAACTATTGAAAAAAAATTTTGTAAGCTTTAAGATTTTTTTTTTTTTTAAAAAAAAAATGAATTAAATTTCCTATAAAAATAGTGTTACCTTGGACAAGATCTAAATCAATTTCCTTTTCGACAATATTTTCATTATTGTCATCGTCATATATAATTGTGATAAGAGTCGCCTTGTCCGGTTGTAATTCCATAAGTTTTGTTATTGTTTCAAAAGTTTTACCTTTCACTTTGGCTTCTAACCATCTACCGAGCAAAATAAAAGTCATAAGAAATATTGAGGTTTCAAAAAATTGATGGCCCGGTTTATCATCTCTATGAATAATTGGAATTATAACATTCAAAATAGAACTAAAGTATGCAACAGTTGTTCCAATCGCTACCAAAGTATCCATATTTGCTTGGCGAGAGTACCAAATGGAACGAAATCCTTTTAAATAAAATGGATAACCAAGAATAAATTGAACAGGAGTTGCGAGAATGAATAAAATTAAGGTTCCAACTTCAAGTCCAGGAATTATTTGGTGCGAGATAACTTTGATTAAAGGGTTATCACTTGGTAAAATCATTTTGAATACCATTTCAATTAAAAATGTTGGAATGGCGAAGATCAAAGACAAAAGGAATCGAGTACGAAGAAGCTTTTGCTCCTTTTCTGCACGATGTCGAATTGAATTTTTTTTATTAGTTTGATTCTTCTTGAGTTCAGCTTCATATCCTGTATCTTCAACGTATTGAATAAGATCGCGTATTCCAATTTGACTTAAATCATGTTTGATTGTTGCTTCACCGGTCAGCAAATTAACATGAGCTTCTATTACTCCCTTTAATGAATCAAGAGAATGTTGAATAGCGCTTACACAAGAAGCGCACGTCATACCACCCACAATTAACTTTGTGATTGTTTCACGAATTGCATTTTTGTCATCATGAGTTGAAGGATCATTTGAAATTATGGTGATAGGTTGTTGTATTAAGGAAGGTTTTTCGTATTTCTTTTCAAGTTTAACATCTTCAACATCAAAACCAGCGTCAAGTATAGCTTGCTTAATTTGGTCAATACTTAATTGATTTTCTTCGAATTCAAGGACCGCATTACTCATTAATAGATTGACTTTAATCGAAGAAGGAACCAAACCGGGAAGTCTGTTTAATGTACTTTCAACCGATCGAACGCAACTAGCACAAGTTAATCCAGACAGAGACAAATTTGCTTTGCAGATATTTTCATTCAACATTTTATATATATCTATATATTTTTTATTTTTCAAAAGAAATCTATTTCGTTAATTTCTAATTTTCTCTATTTACTTGAACCTTCTTCATTAAAAATGACAAATTTAATTGAACAGCAACTATAAAAATTTGATTCTGACGACACCAAAGTCTTTAAATGTTAATTCTAAATTTGATGATCTGTATTTCCAAAATAATTAAAAGCATAAGACTGAGGGATTTTTGCCTTTTTGATTTTTACTATATAAGGTAAATTATTTTATTTGCATGTTGAGCATTTTCCATAAAGGTTAGATTAAACCGATGAGTTATTTTTGCCTTGATTACACTAGACTATTTAATAAATAAAAGGATTTCATTTCTCACGTACAATTGTTATTATTTGTCATGTGAAAAAAAAACTAAACGTCATTTTGTCCTATTTCGTTTTCTTTTTAAATATTCAATTTACCATGTTCTGTTCGCACACTAATGGATTATAATCAATAAATCTCACATTTCTTTCTATTAATAAAATTGGGGGATTTGTTAATCAGGATCAATGGTTGATTTTATAAATGTTGTTATATAGTATGACACAAGGCAATCAGTTAAGCATCACAAGTTCCTTTATGAAATTTTCGAAAGAAGGAAGTTAATATCTCCAGATTACTTGTACAAAACCTGCTTTATTAATTAAATTAATTATATGCAAAAAGAAAACTTAATCTTTGAAGTAATATATAGTTGTCATTGATTTAAAATTACGTAGTTATATATATCTTGTTATCTATCTAAATATGTACCTAAAATTCTTAATTCGGTAAAATTAAATGTCAAATGATTTGGTTTTATGATCATTTCTAAAAATAATAATTAATTTAATAAAACTTTGCATAATTATTTACAAAACCATGTTAATTTTAAAATTTGAATTTTATTTGTTTTTTTCATTTAATTTATTTATAAATATAATTGCGGGGCAAAACCATAAACCCTTTTTGGCAAAAGTCGAAACTTTTCAGAAATTATTTCGACAGTTTCGATGGGTTTCGATAGTTTCGATGGTCTCGAAAGTTTCGACGGTTTCGATATTTTAAATTAGAACAAAGTTTCCAAAATAATACATTATTTATCGAGCAGATGTTAAATTTGGAAGCACAGGAACTTGTTGAAGAATTAGAAGAATTACCTTATGAAGAAGATGATGATTTTTCAAATGAAAGTTTAATGGAAGAAGAAGATAGGGATACTGTCATGAGATTAAATGAAGAAAATACTAATTGGGAGATAATGATGTAATTGGACTTGAAGAATAAATTTAATTCAATTACAATATTTTTTTTTTTTTTTTTTTTTTTTTTTAACGATGTGGCACTGCCAGTAACTTTATTAAATTTATATATAAAGAGATACAAAGTAAATCAAGAATAAATCTATGCTAAGTACTAGCTATCCCCCGTAGTTATATTGCAAACCCGTTTGAATCGACCTATCATCGTCTTCCCCCTCCATCAATCAATTACAATATGTAAATATTTTGAATTTAATATATTGACCTTTTGCTATATACTATTTGCTCGTCTCGTAAAAACAAAAATAATAAATTGTATTTTAATCTCAGAAGGTTTCGATGGTTCTGCTACCCGTCGAAACTTTCGCAATTTTGCCTTTAAATTACAAATCTTAAATCTTAATAAGTTATATTAGCTAAAAAAAAATAATAAAAAAAAATAATAAAATAAAATTATTAATTAAACTAGATGATGTTTTAATATCAAAATAAGTCGGTAATACTTTCTTAATTACTTAATTCATTTTAATAAGAACATGCATTACGCATGAATTAGCAAAAAGGTTATTCATACATGGAATTAGTGGCTTCTATAATATCGAATTAGGAAAATTTTCGATTAGTTAATAAATTAATAAACCTTATTGCAACGATCAAATCCAATCAACCATCCAATTGCTCATCTTACAGCTGTTTTCATAAGTCACGGGACACGACAAATTTGTTGCCGAATACTTGCCGGCAACCCGGCTAGAAAAATAATAATAAACATAAAAAATACCTAATGTTTTATTCGAATGTGTTATTTATATTATATCACGTGTTTATTGTATTTATTGGCAACACGAATTGCCGGGTTGCCGGCAAGTACTCGGCAACAAATTTGCCGTGACTTATGCAAACAGCTGTAATCGAAAACGAAATGATGTAAATGAGCGAATGAAAAAAAAGGCACTTGTGGTGCTTTATTTAGGTTTTGTGGTTGAACTAAAAACCTTGCAGGTACAACTCATGAAAAATATAAGTTCCGATTCCGATTTTAAATTCCTCCTAAAAAATTTGTGATTTGCTCCTAAAAAATTATTTTAAAAAAGACAATAAAGAATAAAATAAAAATACGAGAGATGCAATAAATCTGATTTGAATTATTAATACTTTCTCATCATCGCACGGAAATTAAAAATATATCAGTAATTTATTGCATGAATCATCGATCATTTCTCCAGTTCATTTTGTTAATGACATACGGATATTATTAAAAAAAGAAAAGAACAGGTGGTGCATTAAATAATGGAAACTCTTACATTAAAGAGTATTTCTGCATTTGCCAACTTGACCCATCTACATTGGAGAACAAAGTGAAATTCCCTGAAAGTTGTCAATGACCGATAAAAAAAAAAAAATTTTTTTTAATTTTTTTAGTCGCGCTTTACAGTATTACCATTGATTAAATTTACAAATTTACAAGTTTTTTTTTTTTTTTGAAATTTTTTTTTTTTTTAAAAAAAAAAAAAATTTTAATTCCTACTCATATAATTCTTTATCCAACATTCAAGATCATTATTACCCAAAATACAAATTCTCTTGAGTAAAGGAAATTTTGTTGTAATTAAAGGCAAGATCATGAATGAATTTAAATTTAAACAATCATAAATTTCCAGCATTTCTAATTTTTTACAAAACGCAATTGAAGTCCATTGACAACATTCTGAAAAGTTTACTTTATAAAATTTGATATTGCGTAGTGATTTTGATTGCGATAGAATTGATTGAATAATTGAAGTTGAATGACCCGACAGATTTGAAATTTCTAACGAAACCAGGTTGGTTTGTGATTTTATTACGCAATCTATATTTTTCGCAATCGAAAAATGTTCTATGCAAAGATGTTGCTGTAAAGTCAAAGGCAAAGTATTAAAAAAAAAATTTTTTTTTAATTTCAAGAATAAATTAATAATGTACTTACAACGTTTGTGCATAAATGGGAGAATAAAGGCAACAAAAACATATTACTATTCTCATAAGTTCCATTGATCGTTAACTGTTTAACCTGCGAAATAAATTTATAAATGTAAGAACTATCGACGGTTGAATCTTCATGATTCTTATAATCCATATTATCCTTTATTAATCCCACCAGATTATATAATTTAAGTCTAACAAGTTGTCCGGATTTCTTATAAATGAGTTTCAATAATGAATTCATTAACAAATTGGTGGCATTATTCGGTTTGTTCTGTAAATTTTTCTGACTCCAGGATTCAACTGAAAAGTATAATTTTTGTTGATGTAAATGTCTAAAATATATTGGATAGTCAAACAAATATGTTTTGGATGCTAAAGAAGGTGGTAAATGAGTTATCCCTTGTGATAAGAGAAAGTTTCGTTCTTCTTCATCGAGAAACGTTAATAAGGTATTTACTATGATATACCCAGTATTTAAACATGGATGAAATGGTTGTCTCCATAATATTATCATCGCATTCCGACACCAATGTCTGTTTACTAGTATACATGAATATAGGTTTGAATAAGCGTGTAAATCATACGTTCCGTTAAATACAAATGTATCCGCTAGATGAGTAAAAATTTCTTGCAAGATCTCTGAGATCATATACGAAGCAAAATTATCTGGAACGCGATGATCTTCAGGTTGAATTTTTCGTGATTTTGTCCGTTCTTTAAAAAAGGGTATTCTTGTAGAAAGAATTTAAAGTATCATGAATATGAACGTGAATTCTAATACTTATACAAAATATATATATATATTTATATATGATTTAAAAATTTACCTAGATATCAGAAAACTCAAGACCTTTTTAACAGATTTCTTTGACATATTATACGACGGATTCAAAAAGAAAAAAAAAAAATATAAAAAAAAGGATAAAAAGTTCATTTAAATAAATTAACAATGCAAAAAAACTTCGGATAAACCAATAATATAAAATCATGGTTCTTTTTATAGAAAACTCGGTAGAATTTCACGTATCCCATTATCTTTAACTTGTGAATCACAAATTGTTAATCCTAATTATGGAAATTATAAATTACTAAGCCTCCAATATTGTTTATACCTTTATATCTTTTATTTTTGGTATTGACTTGCCTAACAACTCTCTCTCTTCGTGTTTATGTTTAATGTTAATTTGCAAATTTGGTTAACTTGATTTTCATTGTTTTACTTTTTTTCTTTCAAAAATCGTTTAATAAGGTATTCTTTAAAGTAACGTAAATCATGCATCTAGGCGAAAAAAATCAAAAGGACTCCTAAATATAAAATAAAACTGAATCGCACGAGAAAATATTTTAATTTATTATTAGAATTTTAAAAAATTGCATCTTAAAAAGAAAAAAAAAAAATTTTTTTATATTTTGTGGCGCAGCAGTATTCAATGAACGGATATTACCGATTCAGGCAGACTACCACAAATTCATTATCACAATTATAAGCAATCAATTCATTTGTGTAATAAAAACGTTAAAAATAAAATTTAAAAATACTCTAACAAATAAAACTTTATTTTCAAAAAAAAAAACAATATCACAGCTGGTAATTAATATTTATTGCATAAACACCTGCATCTTTACGTATGTATTTGGCCAGAGATTTATAACTCCGAAAAAAGAAAAAATCCTAACTTTTTATGTTCTTTTAATATACTCATAAATATCAAACAAAAAAGGTTCTTATATATAAACTATGCTTTTAAAAATTTAAATCTTTATATTAGCTAAGCCTTTTATCATTAAAATATTAAAAAATAAATTTTCTATAACTTTTTTATTTTAAATAAAATTTAATATAAATTATTTTTAAAAAATAAATTTAATAAAATAAAATTTATCATTAAAATGATTTTCTCATATAAATATAATTTTAATTCTTAATAAATATTTTTATACTAAATTCGTTTAAAATAGATATTTTTTAATATTATTTTTTTATTTTTTCAATAGTATTGCAGAAAAATTTTGCAATTTTTACTTGTTAATTAAAGTCAATTTTAAAAATTAAAAATAAAATTTTATAATAAAATTTTTAACAAAAATTTTTATTATTAATTATTTTGATATTATTTTAGTAAAAAATATTTTAAATTGAATATAATTTTTTATTAAAATATTTAAATTTTGTAATTGTATTATTATTATTATAATATTATATTACTTTATTACTTTTAATTATATCTAAAAGTAATATTACAATTAATTGCAATTCTATAATACTTATTTATTACTAATTACAATTAGTTACAACTTAAATTTTGTTAATATTACAACTAGTTATAATACTGTTATACTTATTTCAGTCAAAGAATATATTAAATATATTATACTAATAATTTTCTAATACAATAAAATTTGCTAATCAGAATATTCTAGATTATTCTAATAAAAAAAAATGATTGGTTTAAAATTAAAAATTTTAAGAATATTATAAAATTTTTTTATTTTGATTATTTTTGAATTTTCATTTATCAATACAGCTATATTGCATTAAAAATGCTAAAAAAACATTTCTTTATTTCTTTGATTTCTATTCAATTTTATTTAAAAAAATTAGTATTAGAAAAAGAGTTTCTTAATAAAAATTTTCTTATAAAAAATTTCATTCTAAACAATCCTAATTGTTAAAGTAATTTCTGAAAAGAATGTAAACTTATTTCTTAAAATACTATATGTATAACAATTCATTTCACTTTTTTAACTTTAATCCAAAAATATTTTTTCAAGTATTTTTACTAAACTGTTTAAGAAAATTCTCTATTTTTAACAATATTTCAGATTTAATTATATTTTCTTTACTTTTTTAAGTCTTTGCTTTTTTAAAAAACTAATATTAATTTAAATAAAAAAGAATTATTTTTGCTAATAAATATTTTGTAATAAAATTTTATCAAACTTATTTTACTAAATATATGAAATTTATTAAATTTTATTCAATCTATATTTTTCATAAATTGATTCACAAATATAAAATTCTGAAAATAAGTTTAAAATCTTTAGTATTTTATAATAAATTTTATTAAGTTCTTAATCTATAGATTTGATAATTATTATATTTAATTATTTTAAATAAATTATTTTAAGCTATAATTTATTATAAAATTTATATGTAATATTTAATAATTTAATTGAAATAAAAGTTATCTTAAGGAATTTTTTATAATAATACATAATAATTTTTTAATGATAATTTTATTTACTTTTTTTATAATTGCATTGAACTTTTAATATTATTTGTAAATACCTAATTTGCCATTTAAATACTTCTGTCTAAAGTTGCATTATCTAAATTTTATTTGCAACTTTATTAAATAGTAAATAAAATAACATCTTATAAACTAAATAAAAAAGAATATTTATCTAGTATCTCTCTTTAATAAAAAATTATTAGTTCTTATAGCATTTTAATAATTAATTATTGCTTAAAATAAACAAATATTTATCATAATAAAATTATATTATTATTTAAAAACTTTATAAAAAAAAAAAAATAATTTGTTCATATTTTATTTAATAAGCAAATCTTATTTTTAACTTAAGTAAGATATCCTTCAACTAATAAATTAGAGTTACTTTTTATATAAATTATATAAGGCTAAGCAAAAAATTTTTTAGATTCTCGTGATCTGACTGTCTCAATTTTTACAAAAACTTATAATTTTTTTTATAGTAAAGTTTTTTATTATATGACTTTATATAATGAAAAATTGTAATAGCATATACTTTATTATAAAAAAATTTAACATACTATTTTTATGATTTTTTATTATTTGAAACTTGATATTCTTAGCATATTTTTTGTTTAAAACTGTTATATAATACTCACTATAATAATAGTAATATTCTTCATTTACCTTAACTCTATCAGATTCATCACATTCATCTTTTAATACTTTTTCACACTAAAACAAATTTCTTTAAATAAATTACTTGAATAATAAGAAACTTCTATTGAATTACTATATAATAACCTATTATCAATATTTGCTTTGTTAAAAATTTCTTTTACATTATCATGTTCACTATTTTCATCATTAATATTTTACTCTATATTTTCTATTTCTATTCTTAAATTTGCTAAAGCTTCAAAAAAATTACCATATGTATATTAAATAATATCTAGATACCTTTTCAAAATAGATAACTCAAAAGAAGATAACTTACTTTTATTATATAATACATGCTATTTGTTGTATTCATAATATTCAATTACTATACTAACATTTCTTACAAATTAAGCGGTAGGACCAAATCCTATATGAGCTTCTTTTTTTTATTGTTGATTTATTAAAGATAGTTTATGTTGCTTTATTGTAATTGTATCATACACATTCAAAAATTATTTGTAGTTAGTTTTATCAACTATTAGAACTGGAACAGGTAAAAAATGAACTTGAGAAAAATCAAGTTCATCACTTCTTATTGGCTTGTAAATATTATAATCTATTATTCCACATTTTTTTTATTTGAAAAAAATAATATCATGACTTGTAGCAGTGATCATAAAATTCTTATAATTTAACCTAAATAAAAATTAATTATAGTTTAATAATTATTTTAGATAATAAAATAAATATTAAGTAAAATATACTTAATTTATCCTTAATATCTTTCTTTATTCTATCATCTATATCAAATAAATCTTCAATTTTTAATAAAGATTCTCATAAACTTTTAATCTTTTCTTTTGTTATAGATTTATAGGTTAAAAATAGTTGATCCTTTAATAATAATTGCTCAAAATGTCTTTTATCAAGTTAATTAATATTTATAAACTTTCTATTAATTCATTTTTAATTGTAATTCATTATTTGAATTTTTTTCATAAAATTGCATTTTTTATTAGATTTTTTAAATTATCACTCATTTCACTACATATTAAACTAATACTTTGCATGCCAAAGTTTAATATTAACATTATATGTTCTACTGGATTCTTTCAAGAATAGCCTGATAGAGTTCTAATAGCAATTAATAAATCTAAATCTAACTTTAAAAATAATGCTATTAATGCTAATTAAATACGAATATAAGTGACTTGATAATCATACTCTCTATTAATATAAAGAAATAAATAAAATTTTATTTTTATTTGTATTATTTAATATTTTATATAACTCTGTTATATAATATAATGAATCTGATAATTGAAATATAAGATTTTTAAACTAATATATACTTAACTATGATAAAATGACTCTTCAATTATAATGGAAATATCACATTATATTTTTACACTTGGAATTATATCACATTTTGTAAAGTTATAATCTGCAATTATTTTTAATACTATAACTTGTCATCCTCTTTCAACAGCTACAACTGGATATTCTGGTTCACCTACTTTACATGTTTGTTATCTATAAAAATTAACCATGAATTTATTTGTAAAAGTATTATCATTTCTTTTTGATAATAAAATAAAGCACTAGCATAATATAAATCTTTATGATCACAATATAATTATCTTGCCTATATCATAAATTTAAATAGAAAGTTTACTAGTAAATTGTAAATTACTTTTGTGTGTTAGATTTTTTAGCCAAAATTGTAATCTAATCCATTATATAGAAGGAATTAGTATATTTAGAGAATAATTGAAGCTGCTAAAACTTTTAATCAAGCGGAATAAATATAATACATTCTTGCTTTTTTCACTTTGCCAATATAAAGTTCAACTGTATCTAAAAATTCTTTTCTCATTTCTCTTGTATAATAAACTTGAAGTGTTTGTTTCAAATTATTTCTAATTGTATAATGTCTATTAATTATTTCCTATTCATCAACATTAATATTAATATGTCAAATATAAACTGAATTTTGTATATTTCTATAATGATATATATTTTCTAATTTTAAACAAAAAAGTCATGCTTAATTTTTCAATAAACTTAGATCTTTATCTAATTAAAAATAAATGCATTTATTAATTATTAGTTTATTAGAAGTTCAATAATATAATAAAGTATAAATCATACTTTCATAATTCTAGACAGAATTGGTTAATATTAACAGGTTTTCAATATTTTAATACCTCTAAAGTTTTTGTAAGAATGTGATATTCTTTAACAATTTCAAGTCTTCGCCATATATTTTCATTTAAAATTTCTATATATTCTACTTTCCCTTCATCAATTACAGGAGTTAATAAATTTTAGTTTTATGCAATTACTACTCTTTGGCTAATTAAGTATTTAGTATACTTTAAAAGATTATTTGTATAAAGTAATAAAGGTTCTTTTAAATTTAAGCTTCCCATCTATGGTAATTTAATATAATTTATTAAGATCTTATAATGTTTTTACAATTCTTTTGAATTAAAAGATCTTCTTGATTTTTTGTATCTTTGTTCAATTAAAAAAATTAGTAAATAAAGCTAGAATTTTAAATCTATCATTTAATATTTTATAAGAACAATATTCATATACTAAATAAATTTTGTTAAATCAAAAACAAATCTTTTTCTAATAGTATTTGTATTATCTTTTTCTATCTAATTACCTTTATTTTTTCTAATCAATTCATTTAAACTATGCATAGCTACTCTCAAAAATTTTTTACTAGTAATTTAAATTTCAGAAGATAATTAAGCATTGATGTCAATCTTATTAATTTAAATGTATTGATTTTATATGTAGCTGATACATTATTAGAATCACTAAGTAATTTAAATGTTACATATTTTTCACATTGTTTAATAATTTTCCAAATATTACATTTCAATCCTAATTTTTCTATTTCACTTATTTTTATATAACTAAAATATGTTATGCAATTTTTTTCTCATAAATCTGACTTTAATTTATAAACTACTACATCTTTAAAAAATTCTTTTATATTCATTTCTTCATTAAAAGAAAGCCTTTCCTACTCAAATACTATTTTAGAATTAAATATAACATATATATAATTATTATTAGCATAATTTTTTTTTAAAAAAAATTTTTAAAAAAAGTGTAGATAGATAGATAATAAAAGATCTACAGATGAATTTAGAGTTCTGAATGAGTCGAGTTGAGTCGAGTTTAAAGATCAACTTTATTTGACTTGTTTTTTTTAAATCAAATCAAGTTAAATTTATTTTATAAAATCTTACAACTTGATTTAATTCGAATTATATAAATTTTAAACTTAACTCAATTTGACTCAACTCGAGTTTAATTCAATTCAATTTTAATTTGAATTTATTTGAGTTAAGTCAAGTTCAAACTAAGTTTTGAGTCAAAATTTAATTAACTTATAAATATTTAAATAAAAAAAAAATTTTTTTTTCTTAAAAATAGTTTTTCACTAAGTTTTAGAATTTTAGACTTCTGTAATATCAGTAAGAACATTAGTAAATGTTCTTAAAGAAGCTCACCCAATCCAAGAAGAACAAGAAAAAAGAATTTATTTATCAGTAAGTTCCCAAGATTCAAAGAAAGCCAATCCTAAATAAAGAAGAAAAAAGAATATTAGTAAACGTTCTCAAAGAAGCTCACCCAATCCAAGAAAAATAAGAAGAAGGAATTCACTTACAAGTAAGTTTCCAAAATCCAAAGAAAACTAATTCTAAAAAAGAGAAGAAAAAAAATGTTAATAAACATTCTTAAAGAAGCTCACTCAATCCAAGAAGAATAAGAAAAAGGAATTCACTTACCAGTAAGTTTTTAAAATCTAAAGAAAGTCAGTCCTAAAAAAAAGAAGAAAAAAAAATGTTAGTAAACATTTTTAAAGAAGCCTACCTAATCCAAGAAGAACAAGAAGAAGAAATTCACTTACTGGTAGGTTTTCAAAATTCTAAAAAAAACCAGTTCTAAAAGAGAAGAAAAGAGAAACGTTAATAAACATTCTTAAAGAAGCTTACCCAATTCAAGAAGAATAAGAAGGAGGAATTAATTCACATATTGGTAAGTTTTAAAGATCCAAATAAGGTATAAAAAGAAAAAGAAAAAGAACTGTTCTAAAAAAATATATTAAAAAAAATAATACAAAACTAAAAAAAAATTTAAAAAACAAATAATGAAAGAAGAAAATTAAAAAAAGATGGAGGGAAGGAGAAAGAAAGAAAGAAATAAATATAATTAAAAATAATATAAAACAAAAAAAAAAATTAAAAAAAAAGAAATCGACAGAAGGGAGGAGAGGAGGAAAAATAAAAAAAGAAATAAACAAAATAAAATAAAAAAAAATTAAAAAAAAATTAAACAAAAAATAAAAAAAATTATAAAACAAAAATGAAAAAAAAATAACAATAAAAAAAATCGAAAAAAATTAAAAAAAAATTAGAAAAATAACGAAAAAAAAAATGAAAAAAAGATCAGAAGGAAGGGGAAGAAAGAAAAAGAAAGGAGGAGGAAAAGAAATAAAAAAAAAGATCAAAAAAAAATAAAAAAAATACAATATAAATAAAATAAAATGAGAAAAAAGATCAGAGAAGAAAAGGAGAGAAGGAAAAAAAATAAAACAGAATGGAAAGAAAAAAAAATAAATTGATCAATTTAAGATAAATCAGTTCGTTTATCTTTAAAAAGTAAAACTCATTTTCAACTTGAGTTAAGTCAAGTTCAAGTTAAGTTTAAATCGAGTCAAGTTAAATATTTAACTCAACCCAAACTCGATTTAACTTGCAAATTATTGAGTCAAAAAATTATAAACTTAATTTTTAACTCAGCTTATCTAATTTATAAGTTAACTCGACTCGTCTGAAACTCTACTTTTAACAATCTTATTAAAATTTACTTTTAAAAATATTAATTATCCCTTAAACTGTAAAGGTTTATAGGTAAATTTACCTACTTATTTACTATAAATTCCTTTCTGATTTACTTTTATGAAAATTAAAATTTTAAAAAATTTTTTTTTTAAATTAATTTTATAGATATATATAATATTATAGTAAATTTTATTTTTTAATTATATAAGAAATAATTTAAGGTTACTTATAAACTAAAAATTTGCAATTTTTAAAAAAATTATAAATTAAAAAATTTTATCATTGACTTTTAATTATTTTATTAATATTTATTTTTAATAATATTAATCATATTAAATATTATAAAATTTATCATGAAGAATAACTTTAATTATTATAGTTTTTATAATTTACTAAAAAATTTTATGACTAGAGTTCCGAATCAGATCAGGTCGACCTGTTTACCTGACCTGAACTGACCTGAAAATTCAGGTCAGGTCAATA
>CAJVPQ010000906.1:0-22133 GCA_910591825.1 Funneliformis caledonium
TTATTTTATACAATTAGATCGCTTGCTTTCTTAATCAGAATTTTACTTACTTTACAATTCTTAACCATCCCTTTAAACTTTGCTTGATATTGCACTGCTGTAATATCTGTATTAAATTCTTCTTTGATCTTCTTCACAACTTCTTTCCAAAAAGGTAATTTTAATCTTCTAAGCATAAATTAATATTCTTCATTTCTGTTTCTTCTTTTATCTATCAACAATTTAACTTCATTATCATCCTAATCGATTGTGTTTGGCATTTTTAATAAATTGAAAATTTAAAAATTGTTAAATTTAATTTTTTAACAATTAAAAAAAAAAGAAAAAAAATATTTATAAATTTATATAAAATTATATCGACATATATCAGAAATTTGAAACATTTTCAAATGAGTAATTCTATTTTACATGTAATGAATAATTCTATTTAGTCAAAATTATCTAATTATTGAAAAGTCAATTGTAATTCTATTTTTACATATTACATATATTTCAATTTATAAAATTATCTAATAATTACAATTTTGATAAAATTGCTAAATTTTTATATAATTTCAAATTTTCATTTTCAGAAGAAAATACAAATTTTAATGATAATATTCAGATAATCATCACTGATTCACTTTTGATTTATCCTTAGATTTACTACTAATTAAAATTTCTGGATAATTAACAATTTTTTTTAAATTTACGTAATTTTTTAATTAAAATTTTACAAAAACAATCCAATTTTATTATTCTAATTTATATTTAATGAGAACTTTATTTTAAAAAAAATTAGTTAAATTAGTATCAGAATCAATGCTGTTAAATTATCATTTTTAATAAGTAATGCTAAATTATTATATTTAAACGCAAAATGTTAGATTTTCAATTATATAATATTAGATTCTCAATCAATATTTTTTCGCTCAACATGTCAGACAATGAAAATACTAGTATAAACTTTGAAGAAATAGAAGACTTTGATTTTGATTTTGATGATAATACAAATAAACCATCTATTCCTGAACAACAAAAGGAAAATAGCACAAATATACTTAATATTGATAAAAATAAAGGAAAAACTACTTTGGCTGTTTAGGAATATATGTATAAAAAATATGATAATACGAATAAAATTGTAATAATAATTTGTAATTTGTATAAAAAAGAGTATAGTCCTAAAACATTAACGTGACCTCTAATGGATTATATATCCAAAGAATATAAATGTAATATTTTAATAAAACAATAAATGCAACTTCATTTTGTTAAAATTCTATATGATAAATTTGATGCAATAAGAGTTAAAGATTATACAAATGCCACTATTAATTTTGTTATTAGATCTCAAATGCTATTTTCTATTGTAGAAAGTTCTTGGTTTAAAAAGTTATATAATATTCTAGATCAAAGATATGTTTTACCATTGTGTCAATATTTGCAAAAACAAATAATTAATAGATTTACAGATTATCATTTTTTGGTAGTTAATGAACTTAAAAATCTTTTAACAAAAATATCTTTTACTACTGATATTTGGACTTCAATTACAAATTAAGCTTACCTAAGAGTAACTATTCATTATATCGATAATGAATGGAATATGTGACATTTTCTTCTTGATTTAATTCACTTTAAGTATCATTATACTAGCATTAGGACAAAGGAAAAGCTTCTTCAATTAATAGACGAAATGAATCTTAATGGAAAAATTCTTTCTCTTACTATGAATAATGATATAACAATGATTCTTTGTGGTAAAAATATGACAATTGAATTTAAAGAAACTTGAAATAATAAAGAGTTTTAACATTTCTAATGCATAGCACATGTTTTAAATATCACAATTAATCATGGAATGCAATTAAGAACAGAAATTATTAATAAGGTTAGAACATTTGTAAATAAAATTCATCATTCTACTATTTTTTGTGATGCATTTTGCAGTTATTATAAGGTAATAAAAAAGGATTATCTTAAACCTGATCTTAATATTATTACATGATAGAATAGCATATTTTTAATATTAAAAAAGTTTAAACGAATGCATAAAAAACTTGATTTTCTTGTTTGTAGTAATAAACAGTTAAAGATATTTTATCTTAATAAAATAAATAGAATTAAGTACAGTCAATGATTGTTCTATTAGAACTAATGTATAAGACAATAAAAATTCTTTTTTCAAGTTCGTATCTAACTGTTAGTGATATTAAATTAACTTTTACAGGAATTCTTCAACATATTAAGATATATATTTATGATTACATATTAGAAGAATCTATTATGGCAGATTCTATACGCAAAAAAATTGATAATTACTGAAAAATACTTGATTCCTCTACAATTATTCCAACTATTCTTAATCCAAGTTCAAAATTACTTACTTTTTTATTTGAAGAATAACGTGATAAAGCAATAAATTAATTTTATTTAAGAATGCTTATGTATACATCATCACAAGATTTAGATAATTCAAATTATATTGTAGAAAAAATATAAATGCTAGATCATTTTTTGAAAATTTAATTATATAATAACAAAAATGAAACACAACTATTAGAAGGAGAATTAGAAAGAGATTTAGCTTTACCATTAATACAGTCTGAGCTATTATTTTAGTGACATCAATATGCAAACAAATTTTTGATTTTATCAAAAATGGCACATAATTATCTTGCCATTCAAGGTATTAGTATACTAAGTGAACAAGTATTTTCAGTTGTATCACATACTATAATAAAAGTTTGAAATCGTCTTAATCCTAATATAGTTTGTGCTTTTTTATGTTTAAAAAGCTGAATAAAACAAAATGCTGGTTCAGTTAATAATAAAATTGTTTGAACTTATTATTTCTGGTTTATAGTATTTTTAATAATGCTATTTTATCAATAAATATAATAAACAAATTTATCAAACAGATTATATTTTTTTAAATAATTATCAAATTTATTTTAAATTTAAGCATATGTAAAGACAACAATAGCATTTATTTGCCATTTTATTTTTCAAAACAGAGAATTTTTTTAAAATATAAACTGCAGTTATATTAATTAACCAATAAAAATTCAAAAACGTGATTAACTAAAGTTAAAATCATAGTTACAACTGCAGTTTTAATTTCAAATAACAAACTGAAGGTTGGCTCAACTCAAAGACTAAACTGGCAGTTTTTGAACTAAACTGAACTGAGTCGAACTGATAACATTCCTAATGAAATATGTCTGTCAATATTAATACTACAGATATAAAATACCTATCATTTGAATTCTCTCAATGAGGTGAATCTAATAACATTAAAATTATAAAAATCTAATCATTGTATGCTATGATCAATCAAAATATCTTCAAATATTCAGTACGAAATAACTCTGTTAGTATTAAAGCTACAGATATAAAAACATATACCATTCAAATCCTCTTAATAAGACGATTCTAATGATACTAAATTTATAAAATTCTAATTACTGAATACTGAGATAATCACAAAATCATTTCTTATAATAATAGATTTATTAAATCTAATTCTTTAGTTTTTTTCAATCTAATATATATATTAGGTTTAAATTTTTTTTATTATCATAAAGATAAAAATAGAATTCAAGTTTTTTAATATTAGTAAGAATAATTTTTTTTGAAATATACTGCATATTTTTATTTTATATTATACAAAATTATATAATATCATGTTAATGAATTTTTTTATAATGAAGGACTGATTGACTAAAACATTTACTTCATTATATTGAGTATTGATTGCAAATTTCAAAGAATCAATATATATTTTAGATATCAGAAATGGTTTTAAGATTTTGATTACAAATTAAGTTCAATTTATATATCTAAAATCTAAAACTTTCAAAAATATTTTTAGAGATTTCAATGCTTATTATTTAATATATATTATATATATAGCCTATAGGATTGAAAATTTTGTATGTATTAAGTAAATTTTGATTCTATACTTATACTGCATTGTACTAAATTTTATATTAATTATTATATATACTATCTATACTAAACTATATTAAACTATATTAATTGTATTAATTTCTAATCTTATATATAATGATATATATCATAAATACACTTTTAGCCAAAAAATTTAGGACTACCCTATAAATAATAAAATAGTTTTTTTTAACAATTACTTGATTATTATATTATGAAAATTTTATATATGGGAAGTTTGCTAGGAAAATTAAGCTTTGGGAATTTTTTTTAACTAAAATTAAGATCTTATTATATTTTAATCTAATAACATCAAAAACTAAAATGCAATAAAAATCAAAATTTTGTTAAAAAATTTCCAGAGCTTGATTTTTCTAGCAAACTTTCCATATGATTAATTTATTAATAAATAATAGATTTTTAATAATATTTAAATCAATTCTAATAAATTATTAGTAATTTAATATATAATATTATTATATTATTTTTTTTTTTAATAAAATAAGTTAAAATTATTAATACATTAAAAAATTTTTTTATAAATATATATTAAATAAATATTATATTTATTAAATATCATTTTATATATAATATAATATAAAAAACCTGACTCAAAATCTCAAAAAATTTAAAAATTTTTAATATTATAATAAAAGTCATTATTTTCTTTAAAAAAATAAATAAATAAGTTAATTTATAATATCTACTTTTATAAAAATTTAATAAAAATTTGTTAGTATCTGATAGGATAATTATGTAATTTTATTATTACTTCTACTCAATTTTTTATACTTATAATAAGCTTCTGATAAATTTTACATAAAATTTTTAACCAGCATTTCTGAAAAAATGTCTCTAACATTTTTAAATTTTTTTGGATATTTTTATTTAAATCAAATATAATATTTAAGTTTATTCTATAGGTACTTAATAGGGTTGAAATCTGAATTTTATTCAAACTATGATAGTAAAGTTATTTTTATTTTTTTAATAAAGCTTTTTATTTTTGCACTAATGTAAATCAGTGTATTATCTTACTAGAATAAATACTTTTCATCTTCCTCTTTAAACTCCTTTAAAAATGATATCATATAATAGGTAAGAATATATTATATATGATGTGATGCATTTATAATCATCAAACTTTTTTTTTTAGTCTGAAATTTAAAATATAATTAAAATTTTTTTATTAGTTAACATAAATCATGTGAAATAATTTTTATTAGTTAAATATTTATAGTATGTAAAATTAGACGAATTTGATTTTATTTAATTCTTTTAAAATTTTATCTAATACTTTTTACTGCATATTTGGCTAATTTTCCACTAATTCCTTCTTTATATAAATTCATATAACACTAAGCTTTTCTTACAAATCTTCTAATTGTAATTAGTAAAACTAATTCTAGACTTTGAGATACAATTCTTTTTAATTCTGTTTATGAATAATCATAATTTTCTCTTACATGTTTTATTGCAGCCTCCGATAATATTCAATAAAATTAAATTCACAATAAAATTTTAGATAGAAAATACATTTATGACCTGCTATTTCAATAATTTCAGCAATTGCACTCTTTTGAATAAAAAAATCTGATTCTAAAGACATTACTCTATATGCACAACAATTAACTTAATTTTTATCATATTTTTTTTCTTTATATTCTTTACATTCTAATAATAATCCTTCATTAGGCTATTTTTTCCTTTCTTGTAATATTTGTTTTAATCCTTTTGGTTGACTCGAAGTTTTTCATTTAAATGATCATTAGAAAATATCATTGACTGAAATTGATTATTAGAACTCCAATATATATTACACATTTTAGATTATAAACTACCAGGATTTAAATTCATTCATGTTGCTATTAATGTATCTTTTGCAAATACTGTATAGTTTAAATTATTATAGAATGCAAAAACTCCAATACAGTTTAGATAAAGAGTTTCAAAAATAGGAATTGCTTTAGTTTCTATTTGTTTAAAAAGATGTTCTGCTGTCTAATAACCTTCATGATCTTTGTCAGATTCTAAATATTTATGTACTTTTATTAAAACTATATAATGTTATTCAATATCTGCTAATTTTAGTTTCAAACGTCTATCAATTTCTGTTAAAAATTCACTAATAATGATCAATCTACTATTACCTTTTTTCATAAAGGCAATTTATCATTTTTAGCCTAAATACCATGATATCCATCATTAGAGTAAAAAATACATTCATTATGTGTAACTAAAATATATATTTTTTTTCCTTCTAATAAATTAGGCAAGATTAGATTCATATTTTCACTTTCATAATGTAACATAAACTTTTCATATTTTCTAAAAATTTAGCTCTTATTAGACTACATCTTCACATTCGTGTCTATCATAATATATACCCTATTTTAATCTTTATTTTATGTATCTAATAATATGAAGCCAACAAATAGCAGTTAAAATACTAATATATTTTTTTTATTAATTCCTAATTTAGGTAATAAATTTTTGATGTTTTTCTTAACAGAATATAGGAAGTATATCATAAGAAAGCTAATAACTAGTCCAATATTGTATTTGTCAAGCTTTTTAAACTCCACCATCAATAAATACCATCTGCGCAATATTATAACTTAAGCCAATCAAATGTTGTTTTGACATTTTGTTAAAATCATTTATTAATTTAAAAAGTGAAAAAAAATCTGTAAAGTAACATATTAATATCCTTCACTAGCTAGAAAAGTAGCAACACTTAAATAAAATTCGACAGGATCAAAATTAGAACCGATCTTAATCCTCCACCTATCAGTTAAATCCCAATGATCACATTCAACAGTTCGAACATACTTACCCCACTGTGCAGATTTTATGCTAACCAACCCATCATTTGGACCTTCCTTGTCTTTAATTACTTGATGAGGAAAATATAATGGTGACCAAATTGGTAAATCTACTGCCGCACCGTATGAATAATAACCAACCGAAGGATGATTTGGTGTATTCTTATTGAAATGGTTAACACAAAAATCCGTTGTAAGATTACTATAGGCTGGTGTATCCAACACTTGAATTAGTAATTTTGTAACGGGATGAAGTAAAGAATATGTTGTTTGTGGGATAGAAGATAAATTAATATTTGAGAGATTTATATTAGGTAAAGAAAGATTAAAATTTAAATTAGGAATTGAGATATTTGGTAAATTGATGTTGAAAGATTTTTTATCTTTAACAATTTGATCATTATCATTATTCATTTTCTGAACTTGATTCTCCTTGTTATTAGGATTATCTTCATATTTTTTTCTTAATGTCTGTTGATTATCATTATTATTGTCACGAAAAGGTGGAGACGGTTTTATATTGTAATGAGATTGTTCTTTTGAATTATTGTGAGAAATTCGATCTTCAATTCGTCTTATAACATCATCCACAGCTTTTGCCGTCGCTTCATCAGACTTCGCAACCCCAATATTATCTCTACACCAATCCATAAAAGGACTTCCTCGATGTGGTGTCGCGATGGTAGTCAATGAACGAATTGTACAATGTTCTGTAGGAAGGTGTGCAATTAAATAACGACAATCAAGTCCGCCCTAAAATTTAAAATAAATTAATCGTTGGTAAAATATTACCACCATGAAAGATTTAATAAAAATTTATCGGATATTCACAAAACGTTGGTTGTCAAACCATTGAATGAGCCAACAAGTTCACATCAATTCCTCCCGAATAGACGGTTTCCAACGTTTCATGTAAAACCTGAGCTCGAGCTCTAACATCACCAGTCCTAATTAAATGAGGAATCCATTAGAAAATATCACCCTAATCAAAATTGTGAACAAATAAATAATTACCTTGGAACCTTAGTAACGACGATTTTTGCACCAAGTTTTCGTAAAGCTTCTTGAATACCTCCCCAATAATGAATTTGCAAATAAGGTATAGATGAAGGTCCTTAATAGTAAATTGAATTATAAATCAATTACGGACTAAATTTTCCGTACAATAGTAGTAAATTTTACGGCAATAAAAAACTTTCACATACCAAGTTTATCAAATCCAAATAAACCTATTGTAATACATTAAAGTTCATATTATTTATTGAATATTTAAAATGAGAATCGTTTGTCTCGATAACATACCATGACACAAGATGATAGGTAACCTTGGAGCACAATAATTTGATTTTACTGGCATTTCCAACCCACTTCGCTTTTCAAAATTTCCATTATTACTTTTATGTGAAGAATTACTATTTTCAGAACCGTCCGTTCGAAGATTGGTATCAACAGTTCCAAGAAAGCTTAACCGCTGCTTTGCTTGAAACAAAGCGACTGTAGTTGCAGAAACAACAGCTGTAAACGCTTGTCTAAGCTGTACCACTTTTGCAGAAGCGGCTATCTGCAACATTTAGTTACAAGTATGATTTAAAAAAGCAAGAGAAACAACCAACTTTATATACATGCGTTTGAATCGGAAAATTAAATTTTTCCATAAAAAGTAATTAAAATAATTTCCCGGATTTTACGTAACATAAACCGAATATTGACTTCATGTTCTAACTAAATGGGGTGAGTACTAGGGAAAAAGGAAAATTATTATAATGTTCTGATCATATGCATCTACCCTAACCCAGAGAAATTCAAAAAATAAGGAGGCACTAAATCACGTGACACAATCAGTTTTTATCTTTTAGCAAGGTATATACATATTATAAAAAGTTCTTTTGTATTTAATTATCTTATATTAAGTTATATCTAATTATTGCCAACAAAAATGAAAAAAAAAATTATTATGAGTAAATATCAAAATGAGGAGGGGATTTTTTTTTTTTTTTAAATATATATATATAAAAATATATATATAATATAAACACAAATTACATAAACCCTTAAATAAATCAAAACAATTTTACAAATCAATAAAAAACTTAATATATATATATAACAAAATTATCCTTGACTAGCTTGTTTGTTATTATTAAAATTAGTCACTATCGTCAGAAGAATCAGGTTTTGCTGCAAATAATCTTCCTCTTGGAGGTTTATTATCTGAGGTACTATTATCAATAGGAGAGGTCGGTTTATTACTGCCAGTTATGCCACCTTCAAAAGTGTTTTTTTGACCATCCCAAGTACCACTTCTTATTCTACCACCAGCTGAAAGAGGAGGGGGTGAAGATAAGGTAGCACTATTCCTTGGAGTTCCCGAAGTATTTAACCTAGGAACACTCCTTAAACTTAATGTTTTGTCAGCAGCAGAAGCAGTACCAGCTAATGCAGATAATGCTTCTGTACGGAATAATGGACTATTAAATAAACCACCAACACCTCCCCCTTCATCCGTTGAAGATGATGTTGTTTCTGTTGTATCCATTTCTGTTGGAGATGAAACTATATAATTCGATGAATCTTGTGGTGGAAATAATGGTGATGTTGATATTTTTAGTGGAGGCGGAGGTGGACGTGGTTGCTGCTGCTGCTGCTGATGTTGTTGTTGTTGTTGTTGTTCTGTCGATTTAGCAGGAGAGGGAGTTCTAGAACGATTAATTGATAATGGAGCTACAGGAGGTAAATTAAAATCAAATTCAGCAGGAGCTGTATTTGAATCAGAATCTAAACGTAAATTAGATGGCGGTTTCGTATTTGCAGCCGTAGCATCACTACTAGAGAGAAAATCTTTTGGTAAAAACACAGGTGTGGAAGGGGTAGGAGTAGGAATAGGAGAAGGTGGGGTAGAAGTATTTTGTAGTTTTGGAGGAGGAGTTGGAGGAGATAAATAAGGAATAGGAGTATTCATAAGATGGGGAGAAGGACCGGTTGCATAATACGGAGTATTGTGAGCTAATTGAGATTGTGAACTATTACTTGGAGCTGATCCCCAAGAATCATGTTGATCTACAGGCGTTAAATTTCTTCTTTCAGCAACAGAATTTTGAGTCGCAAATGGAGTAGTAAATGAAGTAACGTCGGTAACGTTAGTAGTTCCACCAGCACCACCTTGTGACAAAGATGATGGAGCATAATTCAAATTGTGTAATGGAGCATGACCAGCAATTGGAGGTACTGACGCTTGTTGTTTATCATAAGGCGTAGAAGCAAATGAATGTTGCTTCTTTCTCCTCCTCCTAACTAAACAGATTAATCCCGTTATAATAATTAAAAGTACTAAACCACCAACACTTGCTCCGATTATTATGTTTAAGTTACTTCCGGAATTATTTTCAGAAATCGAATTGCTTTCTGTACCACCATTTGTTCCATTTGGATCAGTTCTAGTCGCGTCAGGGATTGTATTAGTTAACTCGAGATCAATAGGAGTATAAGTTGATTCCCATGTATATGTGTCAGTATTCTTAGCATTAAGAACAAATAATTTTGTTCCAAATGTAAAATCATTTACCTTACCATAAGTAACAATTACTTTTGATCCAACCATGGTCATTGTATGAGAGTATCTTCCCGGTGGCTTGTCTCCCAATATTTGAGGGATTGACCACTCTAAACCACTTCCTCCTGTTTTTAATACTGCCACATCGTCAAAAATTTGATCAAATTTTGCCGTGACTCCTCCATATATAATAATTCTACCATCCGCTGTTCCAACTGCTCCATGTAATTTTCTTGTGTTTGGGGGAATTCCTGCGGCATTTTGAACCGTCCAGGTTGCTGCATTTGTATCATATACGGGAATTTCTGTTATTGATGCCAATGTAGATTGTTCACCACCTGTAACACCGGATAATGACCCTCCAATAATATACATTTTACCATCATTTAACAAGGTGGCAGAATGTTGAAATCTACCAACCGCAATTTGGCTAGCATCTGGTAATTTTTCCCATGAAATTGTTCCTATTGTATTTAATTTGTATAAATCCCCTAATGCAGTAACGCGTTGTTGATCACCTATAGGAGTTCCTCCCCATAAATAAGAAATCGAATCATTTAATCTTGTTACCATTGTATGATCAATTCTTCTTGGTGGACTATTTTCTATAGGAGTACTAGTAGTCACCCATTTTTTTTCTTTTGTATTATATACATATAATGTATTTGTTGCTTGTTCTTTTGGTTCTCCCCCAAACAAAAATAATAATTCGTTTTGATTTCCTCCTATATTACATGTGTGGAATGCTAAAGATAATTCTCCGCTTGATAATAATACCCATGGTGGGTTTTTTATATCAAATTGACTTGTAATATCTAAAGACATTAATACATTTGTATTTACTGATACATCTTCTAATACTTCTACTGTTGGATTTGATACAATTTTACCTCCATATACATAAAGACTAAATAATTTTTTTTTATATATATTAGTATTAGTTCTGAAGCATACAATCAGAATTTGAATAATTGATGGTATTATACGATATAGGGAATATGAAATCATGGAAAAACCACCATTAATTCATATTCCTTTAGATATCGCTTACCTATTGTTAATTAAAACAGCCGCGTGACCCCTGATAATGATCATATTTAAAGGTTAATTATTTAACCAATCAAGAGAAAAAAAAATAATAGGACACGTACTCATTAAATTTATTATTCTTACCATCTTCCTAGCGTAGGTGGTTGATTTTGAGCATCAACCGATATAATAATATATTGAAGAAATAGTGATATTCCAATTATAATACAAACACAACTTTTCCTTTTTCTTATATTTTGTACAATTTTTTGCATTGGATTATTATATTTATGATATTCTACATTCATTATTATTGGCAATATACTACAAGTAATGATTACGTAATATTCTATTATTTTTAAAAAAGATAAATTATATATCTTTGGTCGTAATTAATTCTTTTGACGTTCTAGAAGAAAAAAAAAAAAAAAAAAAACCTTTTTTACGTACGCGGACATCCGAGTTTGAATTTGTTGGTTTATAATAAAATCCATCCACTATCTTACTTTCAAGTTGTAAGTAGTTTTATTTACCCTACAGTCCTTTCACAAAGTTTGGAGTTTTTTAAATTAAGAACCAAATAGTAATATATAATATTCCCAAACATATAAAAAAGAGATACTCAAATATTATAAGAAAAATGAAAATGCAAATAAGAATGAAGTCTCTTTTTGTTAAACAAGTAGTTTCGTTAACGTTAAAAATGAATTTAACCTTAAATTTCATTGAAAAAAAAAAAAAAAAAACGAGGAAATAGCTTCAACCGTGTAACTCTTGCCCATTCTGTTATTATTATCCATATAAAGACATTTAAAGTTCAACTTTCGTTTAAAAATAATTTTTTATACTATTTTGGTTACAATCTTATTCAAAAACCGAACTTAGTATTACTATAAATAAAAAAAAACAATTTTATAATGTTTGTTATTTATGTCAAAATTTGAAGAATTCATGGGTAGATTGTGATAACCGGAAAATTGGTATATCTAAATTTATTGCGATGATCTCATAAAACGGACGCGTTTTTTTTTTTCTCACCGAAAAGTTTTTCACTCTGAATGCTTCTAGATAACATGTACAATTCAGCTAAATCGGAAAAAAGACATCGAATTAAAGAACTTCTGAAACGTAAACAACAAACTGCACATCCTAAAGTAAATGAAAGTAAAATCAACACGGTAACAACCAACTCATCAAATGTTACCACTGAAAACGTAGCCGAACAGCTTCCGATTGCTAAATTTATGACAACCACTAACAATAATACTAAACCTACCGATATCACCACTGAACTGTGCGTTTGTGTAATATGTGGAAAGGATCTTAGTTGCTCTTCTCTTAATACGAGAGAAAAGCATTTCAACGCGTGTCTTGACGATAAAATTGAAATTGAAACCAATTCTACTTCCTTTAAAAAGTCCGGTGAGAAACAACAGGAAAATAAAGAGCAAAAAAATTCTTTATTTGCCATTGCTATCGTATGTCCATGTTGTAATAGAACTTTCAAAGCTAAGACCGAGAAAGGAAAGCTTGAACATTTTAAGAAGTGTGGTAAAAAATATAAGCACACGCCGTCTAAAATGTTAGAATTTCTGCAAGAACTGAAAATTAAATATGGAAGAGATCATCCTTACACAATGAATTCGATTGGTTTGACTTCAAGATCTATTTCATCATTACACACACTTACAAGACCCAAAGAAAAGAAACTAACCAATTATTTCAACCCAATTTCTAAGGATAAAAATGAAACGGCTAAAATAGAACATACATATAATTATTTCGTTTCACGTTCGTATGACGTTTCTATACTTGATGATGATGATGATGATTTCCAGAGCTCAATAGTATTTAAAGCTATATCAACCGTAGAAAGTTCCAATAATTGTAAAAGGAAAGTCGATGATGACGACGATGATGATTTTCAAGTTGGCGTGGCATTATCAAGATCTATGTTACCGCCCGAAAGAAAATCTCGAAGGAAGAAAATTAAATACGATTTGAACACCACTCCAATATTACCTTGTGCGGAAGCTATTAATAAGGCTAAAGAACGAGCTGTATCAATGTTTTTCAATCGTCCAACCATTAACGAGATCACCAAACACTTATCTTCCAAACCAGAATTTTCGAAAAGTAAGGTGGGAGAAAAATACACTTGTCGAAATTACAAGGAAATAGAGGGTTACTCAAAACGAAAAAGGCACTCTTTTACATGGTGGGAAATACAAGCTTTTGGAGGGGATGACAATCCTTTATCAAGAGAGGATTATATTACTGATATGATTTGGCACTATCATACATAACCTTGGCAAAAAATTTTAAACCATTTAGTAAGTTAACCGGACCGGTATGCAGAGTTATTCTCATAAAATTATTTAAAACAGCCACCTATTAACACATTTTTATTATAGGTGTTTATGAGATTTAACAAAATACCAAAAGTATTATATTTGTGTATAACCTTTTCCTATTTTCAATTAGAAATCTCATATTTGTATTTACATTGTATGAAAAATTTTGAAGTTTTATTAGTTAAAATCGATCTAATAAATTGAATTCTTTAAAATTTTTTAAAATTTTTAAATGTTATAGAAAAATTAAATGAGTCAGAAGTAATTTTATTTTAAAATATTTTAAATTTAATAATATAATTTTGAATTCGATATGATATAATATAAAATATATTATAGAATTAAAAAGACTTTTGTATTATTACAAATAAAAATTTATTTGGCCGGAACGTATAAATTATTACGATTTGTTTTACGTGTATTACTTGAGATGGGCCTACTTATTTGCAAGGTTTTTTCTCTTTCTTTCCTGTTCCCAAACCTGAATGCTATCTGAATATTTATCTTTTAACCATTTTTTGGCATCGTTTAAGTGTGTCCTATCATCGAAATACATGTATATAATATTTTCCTCTTTATGCCACCATCCAAATAATTTTAGTGAAACATAGCAATCCAATATCTTTCCATCCCTCCAATTTTTAATTGTTTCGCCATCAGTTATTTCAAGAACAAAATTTTTTTCAGAACATGGTCCGAGTGCATATGTAAAACATTTATTATAATTATCCAAGTAATTAAAAGTTCCTTTCGACCTAAGATATCCAGATATTCCTATAGAGATGGATAGATATTTCACGTAAATAAAAGCATACGACTTCAAAAACAAAAAATATTTTTATACCTGATGACCAAAACCATATTTCAACCTTCCAGTTGAATAATAGAGCCTTATCTATTAGAGGACCATAGCAACCATCGCCAGCTATTAAAATAAGAGTACCAGGATCTTTTTGAAAGCAGACGCAAATTCCTTCAACTACAAGAGAAGTATCTACCATCTTCTCTTTATTTTCACAATTTCGATCAAAGACGTTTAGTATGAAACCAAGATTTCGAGCTTGTGACCATATCTCATCGTTGGGGGGGGCGGACGGGAACCAACAATAACTGGATCACTGCCCATTTTCCGTCCGTGCAATACTGTTGATAAAAGACGACCGTGATCGAGATGGAGTTGGTTGATAATATAGGAATCTCTATGGGAATCAAAGAAACCTGCTTGCTCTCTATGACCAGCAATATACTTTCCTTCAATAACTATGTTGGAATTGTCAATAAAAACAGATGCAAGTCCAGTGTTTGATTTTAAGATATTTGCTACAAGGGTGAGAGTTTTAGTAAGGCTTATAATAAATATATAGCAAAAAAAATCTCAAGTACACTTGCGTTTTTTGAGTTCCGCAATAAAATTTGCAAGTCTTGTCGCTAGTCATAATGCCAAGCCAATACTTCGAAAATCCTCTTTAGTTTGTTCAAGGAAGTCGCGACCCATTTACGAAATATTGCAAGGTCTTCGTCATTTAGATCCCTTTTTCGCAAATATTCGATTAGCGCCTCAGTGTCATAATTTTTAACTATATTCTCTATCTCATGAACGGGATCTTTGTCAGAGGAAACACAAGACATTTTAGAAAGAAATGATTTTTATTAGGGCAGTGACATACAGTGACACCTCCATAAGTGCACTCCCCTTGGGACCATAATAAAAAAATAGCAGAATGTGCAATTAGAGAGGGTGTGCATTTATAGAGAATAAATATTAAGAGCTCTTATGAGTTGGGACAAAAGCCTACTGTGCATTTAGAGAGAATTTACATAGAGTGTGCACTTATGGAGGTTTCGCTGTATATTACCTGATATCACGTGAATGAAGATCATTTTCCTTTTATAGAATTCGTATATCAGTGTTAATAAAATATACTATTATAATGTATAAAGTTAATAAATTAAAAATTTTATTGTAAATTAAGTGGTATATTTTTACATTGAAAAAAATTATTTAAATTCTTCCAAGTGTTCTAAATCCATAAGTATTATAAATTCAAGTTCTAAAAATCCTATTTGATATTGATTATCAATATCTTGATGTTTTAATTAAAATTTCACAGAATTATAATAATCATGTGGGATTTCATTTAATTGATTACAAAGTTTATGATGCATTTAATTCTTTCTTTAAACGTGATATTATTCTATCTCTAATGTTAAAATGAGCTGTCAAACCTTCTTAATTAGCCTTAAGTTTAATAAGAAACTGATTTATAATTCACTAGCAAATAAGTATCAAGAGTTCACCAATGCTTATGTATATAGTATTATAGTTAAGATAGGAAATTGTATAATCATTTTGATATTTATCATGAAGTTACAAAAGAATGAAATAAAATTAAAAGTAAAGGTGGATTAGAAATTGATAATATAATCAAAAATTATCTGGCTATACTATATGGTCTATACAATATACAAACAATGAAAGTAAGGTTATATATGTCTATAGAAGATCAGACTTCTCCTCTTCTTATTACTCATTAATAGATTCTATATCAAAAATCTCTGCTAATACATCAGCACAAAAAAATATAGTAAATAAGATAAAAAAATCAAAGAAAACTTGATAAGCTCAATCAAATCTATAACATCACCATAGATCTTTAACTTTAGCATGATATGCATGTAAAAATAAAGAACTTTTAAGTTAAAATTGAATCTAACAAAAAGAAATCATTAAGTTAAAAAAGAATACAAAATATGCTTAAAGGTGTAAAGAAAAAAAAAGAAAGCACTTATTGAAGATTAGAAAGTGATATTATATGATAAATCTAGTCATTCTTCACTTCTTTTTAAGTATTTAAATTTACATGTTCATATTCATGATTTAATCATATTTAAAATAGCAGATGAAAATGAAGGAAAGAAGTTGTTAAGATGCGAATTATTGAAAATTTACGTAAGAATCTTGAAAATGTCTACATGATGTAACAACATTGAATAATTATTTGCTACCTTATCAATCTAATTCTATTATTACAAAAGTATATCATCTAGCATAGGTCGCAGTAGCTGGAGTTTTATATACTGAAACATAAGATTATCCTGTTAATCACTACTATCTTACGTTTGTTAAATACGTAAGGCAATTTACTATTATTATAGGGTAATAATTATATGATCTACAAATGATCTACAATTGTGACATAGTACTGAATGTTAAAAATGTCAAACATATTAAACATGTTTAACATATTAAATATATTTAATATATTTAATATAGTTAATATGTTTAATATATTAAATATGTTTGATATAGTTAATAAGTTTAATATAATTAATATATTTGACATAAATTAAATATATATGTATAGAGAACTAAATTTATTAGAAAAGATAACTATCAATTGCTAGATGCAATCTGATCAGTTTAGTGATAACTGTATACAACTTCCTTTTTATAAAGATAGCGCAAGGCTACTCTTTCCTGTTTGTGATCAATTCACCTTTTTTGTATTTCTTATTTTAGTATTTTATTCTTTTAGTTAGTTTATTTATCAATAAACTCTTTTTACCTAAGATGTCTTTGTAAAATTTTATATTAAAAATGTAATTAACATTTGACTTAACTGATGAAAATATACTCAATAGTATATTGAATATACTTAGCAGTATATTATGGATAAATCATATGTTTATCAAAGGTTTAAATATATTTTTCAGTATATAATAGAATCTTGTTTAACTTAAAAACTATGAATTTACTACATAAACTATAAAAGAGTCAACCTTCTGATATTACGTCTAATAGTTGCAACCTGAAAAGATTATACATTAATATTTAACAATGATGATGGGATCCTCTTTTCCTGTTTATGTAGTAATATGTAAACAAATCATTAGAAATATATTTTGAAATACTAAACATCAACGCTTATATTATAGGAATAGATTATAACTTGGACAATCTTAATTTTTACATACAATAACTTATTACAGAAGATATTATCAAAGCTTAGACTATTTTTAACAGATAAAATTTTTAGAAGACTGATCACATGATATCAAAAACAATATGATATTGGTAGACAAGATAATATTTATTTAGTAAGAAAATAACAAGAGTAAAAGCAAAAGTATCAACAGTGTGATTGGTAGCTTTTAAAGTAATATTAGAAATGTAATAAGCAAAAATGCAATGATATGCAAAATTTTATTGAATAATTGAGAAATACAAATTTTTAAAATACATCAAATAGAAAGAAAGAGAAGAAAAAGAAAAAGGAAAATAATCTATTTCAATAAATTTTCTGTATAAAGCTGATTAAATACATGATTATAATTATTATTAAGTTACTTGACTGATTGATTTAATACTTGAATTCTTTCTTGATCTTGTGATGACTATTCTCTTGAAGAATATATAATTCTCCTTTATGTCAATTATATGCTTTTTTGAGATGATTAAATCTATTATCTCAATGATATAAATGAGAAGAAAGTTCAGTTAGTTTTATTTCTAAAAGATTACATTTTGCAGAAATTTCAGAAATTTGAGAAGATAAATTTGAAAATTGTTCTCTTAAACCTAAATTTTCTTAACGTAATTTTAAATTTTCTTGACGAATATGAGTTTCTTGAACTTTTTAATGAGAATCTATAATCTGAATAAAGAAAGGACGCATATTAGAAATGTAAAGTTAAGTATCTTTGATCAGAGAATACTAGTTCACTAAAAGGTTAGCTTAATGAATCCAATGATATTCTAAAAGGCTACATATCGATACAGGATAATAGAGGCTGTAATAATTAGTTCTAAGCAAGAATAACTCACATTCTGAGAATCTATAATATAATAAAAAGAGCAAAAAGTTAATATATTACCGTTATATTAAATAAAATTAAATGTATTGTTACAGTTTATACAGGTGATAAGCATGCATATAGCCATCTACTTTAGTTAAGCTAGTAAGAGAATATATTTTTCCTTCACCTCCCAATCTAGAATTATTTTTAAGTACACCTAGGCTTACCCTGAAAAATTCTTTCACTTCTACGTTCTCTTTAATGATATACTGCTTTACATTTATTAGAAGGAGATCTTTTCTTATTAACGCATGTCATATTAAAGAAAAGAAAAGAAAAGTTTTGTGAAAAATAGAAGAAATCTTAAATGAGATATTTATAATCAAAAGAAGTGGCTATGAAAAATTCTAAAAATTCTTAAGACTGTAAGAATTATTTTTTTTTAGAAAGATAAACAAAAATCTATTGGATCACATTGGATAACGATTATTGCATAGAAATCTATAGAACAAAAACCTGTTTAAAATTAGTGTAGTTGATCAATATTACCAAATTAAATAATCACACAATATTTGCATAACACATTTTTGATCAATATTTCTTTATTTAATATAAAATTTAGGAATTTTCGTAAGCTACATAATTTTAAGAGTTTGGCAAAATACATGCATGAAAATCAAGGAATATAAAAATATTAGTTTTTATGAAAAGAAATTACTTGCAATATTTACGTAGTTTATACATTGAAAAATAGTTCAACAGCATAATCAGTTGATTTTAGATTTGTACTCAGCAACTCTTTTATGACAAATTACTTAACTATTAGATTTCAATAAACTTGTTTAATATAAAAAAAATAAATATATCATAAATGAAGATTATTCTATATGATAGAATTTATGATTAAACGTTAATGTAGATAATATGAATATAGCAGGATATTTATGAAGATTTTATTTTTTTTATTTATTTATTTAATTTTATTTTATTTATTTTTTTAACTTATTGAAACAAATTAAAATAATTTAGAATTTTTGTAAAACAAAAATCTTAAGAAGGGAGTTATGTTACAGGGTAATAATTATATGATCTACAAATGATCTACAATTGTGACGTAGTACCAAATGTTAAAAATGACAAACATATTAAACATATTAAATATGTTTAATATAGTTAATATATTTAATATATCAGATATGTTTGATATAATTAATATGTTTAATATAGTTAATATCTTTGACATAAATTAAATATATATATATATAGAACTAAATTTATTAGAAAAGATAACTATTAATTGCTAGATGCAATTTAATCAGTTCAGTGATGGCTGTATGCAACCCCTTTTTATAAAGATAGCGCAAGGCTACTCTTTCCTGTTTGTGATAAATTCACCTTTTTTATATTTCTTATTTTAGTATTTTATTCTTTAGTTAGTTTATTTATTAATAAACTCTTTTTATCTAAGATGTCTTTGTGACATTTTGTATTAAAAATGTAATTAATATTTGACTTAATTGATGGAAATATACTCGATAGTGTATTGAATATACTCAGTAGTATATCGCAGATAAATCATAAATTCATTGAAGATTTGAATATATTTTTAGTATATAATAGAATCTTGTTTAATTTAAAAACTATAGATTTACTACATAAATTATAAAAGAGTTAATCCTTTGATATTGTGTCTAACAGTTATAATCTGAAAGATTGTACGTTAACACTATCATCTTTGTTGACAAATCTGTTGTCATTTCTTAAAATGATAAAGCAAAGATAGGACTTGGAATACCTGCCATATGTCAGACATTCTGAACATTATAGTTAGTTTACGAGCTTATTTGTGTAGTTAATCATGATTTTCCTATAGAATATGAGTAAAAGTTAATTCTATCAGTTTATCTTATGATCAAATTGAATGAATTTAAATAACGAATTAAAAATAGGATAACTTACTATTTTTGTATGTCATTAATGATCCTTTAGAACTTTTTTACTCATATATATACAAGATCTCAAAAGTCTCACTCTAGATCCTCAATATAATGATGTGTTAAAGGCTACTAGAGAAATTTGACCTATCTGGATATTACTAGTGGATGAAGGACCAGACAAAAACTTTAGGCATTTAAAGAATATTAAAGTGTACTGTTAACTTTTTTGAAAGTTTGATTTAAATTACCTGACTATACAAACACATGCTTCAAAACAATTCAAATATAATTTCATTGAAAGGGAAATAGCGATACTACAGACCCCTGCTAAAAGTCTCTGAACATCATTTTTCGGCTATTTCATACCGAATATATCATATGACCGTATAATACTGTGGTCATATAATGTATCTAACCTTGTTTGCTTGAATCAAAACCAAATAAAAGCGTGTTTGGTTTGTTTATTTTGATTTTTAACTAAAATAAAATTTACCTTCTGAAAACCACGAAAATGTTCAAAGAATAACGCGACGGTATATATTTTGCCATCAACATGGCGATAGTTATCGGGCTATTGCCGCAAATATCAGTTGTGAATTTTTAATAGTATTTAGAACTTTAAAAAGAATGGATGACACTGGAACTGTTAATTCGAGGCTTCGTTCTGGTCAACCATCCTTAATTAAAGATTCGCAGCGAAGCCAGCTGAAGCGATTTGTCGTAGCGAATTCAGGCTGTGATAAAGTAAATAAAGGCCCGACCAAGTACTAATTATTTAGTACTAAATGTGTAGTATATTATACATTAATAAATAAATTAATAAATTTTTTTAATAAACTTTAAAATTTTAAGTTTACATTGAGCCAAAAAGCGTTCAGAGACTTTTGGCGGGGGTCTGTATATAAAAGTATTATAAATAATTTTAATATGAAAATTATATTGAACTAGCTTAAGGTTTATAATTTTATTGTGATTTTTTTATGGTCTTAAAAAGCTTTTCTTTTATTATTTAAAAAATATATATTAAAAATAAAATTTCTATTGTAGCTATTTCATATTTTATTATAATAGAATATTAATTAAATACAATAATATATTTAAAATTTTTAACAATAGATAGAATGATTTAATATATCAAATTTTTTGTATAATAATTATAGTTTCAAATTAAAATTATTTATTTTTGTTTTCTAATAATTGTTTTTTTTTCTTTCTATATAGTTCATAATTTAAAGCAGAAAGAACTTTATTTTATTTTCTCCTATAATTTATTAATTTTAAATTAATAAAAAATATATTTGCTACTACTTTTTCTTATTATTTATTAATTGTTTTTAAACTTCTACATATTTTTTATTAATTAGCTAAAATGAAGTCATTTAAGAAAAAGGTAAATTACTTAATTTAATAAAGTTGTTACTTTCGACAAGTTGTATTTATATTCAAAGCATTTATTAAAAGCTTATCACTATAAAATTTTTATAATTTAAAAATCAATTTTTTATATATTACAGTAGTGGTCATAAGTATCCAACTGTCTGAGATCGTCTAAAATTATTATATAACTACCCCTTAAAATTTTCAGAAATATAATGTAATACAATATATGATCACCTGTAAATTTATAAGTATCAATGATACAAAAAAAAAAATTTAGATGATCATCAAACTTTCGCTTGAAAAATGGAACTTTCTTTAGAGAAACGAT
>CAJVPQ010000907.1:0-22118 GCA_910591825.1 Funneliformis caledonium
CAAAATTAACGCATCGCAGAAATTGATGTAAAACCCATTTTTTTGAATGATAATAAATTTGTTATAAAATAAATTTACATGATAAAATTCTCTAAGTTTTAACGAATAAAATGCACCTATTTGCATAATTTTGTGAGCATTATATGAAAAGTTATTTTTATTTAAATATTTTCATTTAGGTGATGCGTTATTTTTGATCGCCACTGTATATATATTTATATATTTTTTTTTTTTTTTTTTTTTTTTTTAGTAAAATTAATACATTAAAGTTTTGCTTGGATTTTTAAAAATAAACGTATATATTAGTCGTTTTCCCATTTCGTAAATAATAAATAGATAATAAATCATGCAATGGTTGTTTGACCAAATATTAAACTTTAATAATAGTAGTATTATTATTTTAATAGTCATTTATTATTTGTAACTAGATTAGGTTGGTGTGCGGCGACTTCGACGCCGCTAGGTATGGTTACTAGAATCGATTTGAGAATCAATTTAATCGTGATTATCATTCATCAAAGATTCGATTAATCGAATATACTAGATTGATCCATTGGGTTAGGTGCTTGAGAACGCCCTAAATAAATAATTCCGAAAAATAAATATACTGTAAATTAAAAAAAAGGGGGGGAATATAATATGCAAATTAAAATTAAAAAATATTAAATATTAGAACCCACGAATATAAAAAAAAATTTTTAAATGCGGTTATTTAAAAATTAAATATAAAAAAAAGTTCAAAATTAAAATTAAATTTAAAATATTTTATTATTTTAATAAAAAAAATTAAATTAAATTTATCAATTTTATTTTATTAGAATCAACTAGCAATTCTACCTGGGCGATGCCCGGGGTCGCTATTGCGATGATAAAAATAAATTTATAAAGAATAATATTTTATTTTATTTAATTTTTTTAATTTGAATATTATTTTTTTTTATTTCTTATTTTATTTTTATTTTTTGTATTTTTTAATTCGCTCAGATTAATTTAATTTTTTTTTTATATTTTTTTTTATTCCCCCCAGGTCTTTTTTTTTAATTATTTTTTAAATGATTTTGATTTCGTTTTTTATAAATTTTTTTAGTTTATAATTATTATTTTTTTTCTTTATTTTTCGTTTAGCTTATTTACTTTTTCGTTTTTTTTTAATTAATTTTTTTTTTATATCCGCGAAATTTTTTTTTCAGGGTGTTCTTAAACATCTAACTCAATGGATCAATAGATTATATTCGAAAAATTGAAAATTGACCAGAACTTCAATCATTAGACCAGCAAGAAGTCGAACATTTTGCGGAAACAGACTTAATTAAAGAAAAATGATTATTTAATAGTTGAGCCGAAGTGGAGAAATTAAGACATAACCCGGTAAAATGACCAAAGGGGGGTAGAGACCTGCATAAGTCCAATGTTGAAGCCCGGCCGGCCTGGACTTTAAGCCAAGAATTAAAATGCCGGCCCGGCCCGGCCTGGGGTTAAATTCGTGTATTAAAATGCCAGCCCGGCTCGGCCCGGACTTAATTATATTTGCGATGCTAAATTTAACAATTAAATTATTTTATTTTATTTTAACAAATTACAAAAATAAAACATGTATTTTTTTTTTTTTTTTATAATTTTTTACTTGGATCTATGATTGCAATTCCTTCACAATCATCTGCTTCATCAAACCCTTTTTTTAATCAATAAACTAATATGATTAAATTATAATACCAGAATAATTAATTCAACAATTTCAAATTATTACTTTTATTACTATTCGGATATAGAGAAACATGAATCAAGATTTTTACTTTCGATATTCTTTATTTTTTGATAAATTAAAAAAAGTAAAATTCCTTTGGTCAATAGTGAATTTTGCTCAAATAATATCATCGTAACTGGTCATCGCGTGACGGCGTAAATCTTTGCGCTATTTTGCAACATTTGATTGAATTACAAAATGATTTCTTACTACAAGAAGTATTAATTATTCCTAAAAGATCAACATAAGCACTTAAATTTTGGAATGGCCTTATTTTGATCGGGAAAACACTATTACATCATCATTATCATCAAAAGAGTATAACGCTAATTATACTCGTTACATTAAATCCCTTAGAATTGATCAAGCTAAACAAGAAAATTTAAAATTACAATTGGGATGATGAGATTTCTCCAAAATAGCTATCGTAATCTGATCATGAGTGTGATAACGACAATGATTCATACAGTGCAAATAATGATATCGCTTCTAAATTTACGAGATGTTTCAGATTTGAGAAAATGGGAATACTACCAAATGACAACTGCCAAATTATAACTAACTAATTTGCCATGATCAAAATATTGTTTCATTAAACTATTTTTTTATTTCTGATTTTCTTGCTAAAGCAAAATTGTACACAAGTATTCAATTTTTTTTTTTAGTGCAGTAACAAAGTTTATTATTTTTATTAGAATGAATAAAAATACAAAAATGCAATTGAATAACAACAATAAAATAACCAGCGGTGGCTAAATTTTAATTAAATAATGATTTTTGCCAAAATTATAAAAATCTAGGCTGGTACCTTGAACCCGGACCCAGTCTGGAAATTTCTATACTAATTATTTGCCGGCCCTGACCCGACCCGGAACCTGGGTCCAGGCTGGCTTCCTGCACTGGACCTGGCCCATTGCAGGCCTCTAAATGGGGGCAAATAAGCCAATGAGATAATTTTGGAATGTTTACCTAATTTAAAAGTATTAGATTTAAACTAGTGAGAGTTTGGAAAGAATTTAATAATTGGAATAAAAAAAAAGTTAAAGAAAATTGACATTATATGAACTCAAATAAAGCGGTTAGACTTATCCAAGACTAATTTTTAAAGAGAAATTACGATACGCTAAAATGCCTATTAGTACCTAAGGAACAAGTTGCAATATAATTTATCCTTTTCCTTACCATTAGACGCAGAGGTAAAGAATAGAATAATTGAGATAATTTGACTGAAAGAGGGAGAACAATAATCTTTGAAGTGATACAAAACGGGAAATTTAATTGATAGCTAATGAACCTATGCCATGAACAGTGACCAAAATTGTGAAGCACTATATTTATTAGGGGGAACTATTGCAGAGATAGATAATGCTCCGTGATGGTAATATTAACTTATTAACGTTAGCTCCTGTCACATTAAGTGTAACTTGTGATATAGAATATCGTAATTTTCCTAATGATAAAAATAAGCGTTTTATCTCCGTGATATTTTTAGACTGTTTTTTTCACAGTAATAAACTTTTTCATAAACTTTAAATAATTTTGTTTATTATAGTTATATAAATTTACATTATTGTCGATATTATCTGTTTTATCTATTCTAGTGATTTAACAATAACCTCTACTTTAAAATTATTGCAATTTTAAATATTAACATTTTCATATTAACTTGCAGAACTTTTAACAAAATATTTGTTAAGTTAAAATCTTCTTTTATTTCAAATGAATGTTGTTATTGTTGAAATAATTGAGAAGTAGTAATAAAACCTAATTTTAGATTATAAGTAAAAAAAATAAGTATAACATATTATGATACCTTGATTTTCAAATGTATTTTCCATTAAAGTATTTCATTTTTTTTTAGAAGAAATTAGCTGCTTTTCTATAAGCATTAAAAAGATTCATCCAAGTTTTTGTACTATCATCTGTATTAGCAACATGAGAGTAAGTGCAAATATTTTGTAAATCTTTGTTAGTAAGAATAACAAATCGTTCATGTGTTGTTGATAATTGGTTCTTTTTAGTAGAATTATATGATTCTGTTAATAATGTTCCTTAAAAATATTAATAAAACTATTAATTATTTTATTTATTTATTTATATTTTTAAAATTGCAAAGATAATACCATCTTTATTTTTAAATCTTTAGATATATGTTTAAAATGTAAGTAAAAAAATAAAGAAAAATAATTTTTTGATGAAAAGAAAAGAAAAAATAATTATTACACATGTTGTAGAATTAAGAATTTATAGAATTAATATTACATGACAGTTCTGATAAATAATTAAAAAATATTCATTTATATACTAAATTACAAAATACGCATAAACTATTAGCCAATAAATAATTACTTATTGAAAGAAAAAATACAAATTATTTACTGAAGGAAAAGGATAAATTATTAACTGAATGTCTGACAAACTACTAAATATGAATAATAAAAGAAATATTAAAAAAGAATATGATATCATAAATTAAAATAGAAATAACAGAATTAATAGAATATTTAGAATAGAAAAGACAGAATTAACAGAATAATAAGAACAGAAATAACATAAACATTAGGTAACAGTAATTATTGAAAACTTAGAAAGGATTTAATGGAAATTATGAAAATTATAGAAAAGAAAAACTAGAAAACTACAGAAATTATATAGATTAAAAAATCAAGAAAATACAAATTTAATAAATGATTAATAGAACAGAATAATTAGGAATTACAAAAATGATTTACTTTTATTTTATATAAATAGGAAGGTTTCTAATATATAAAAAGACAATTAGAGATTGGCATCCCTAGCTCAGTTGGCAATAATTGAGCTCCTATTATGAGTTACACTGCAATAGCCACAGGTTCAATCTTAGCTGAGACATAAAACTAGATGATTTTCTTATAAATTTTATATATAACTGAATATGTAAGCATATGTACTAATATGCATTTGTAATTGGTCGATCAATCTGTCAATCAGTATTGATCATGCCTAAATACTGGATTTTAAGAACATCTGGATATAAATGGAGCTAAAGATTGACAAAAACTTAGCATTTACTGATAAATCTATAATGAATACTATCTTACATCTTAAAATTCAGAGCCCTTACACAAGTAAGGAAGTGGTTAACCAGTAATTAGTAGATTAGGTACTACATTAAGGTCAAATACCTCACTTAACTTTAGTGATAATAAACTGCATTATACTGCTACAGTATCATCCAATTGAGCTGTTACTTGAGGTAGAGGCTGGGTTTAATTTCTGAGTGAATTTAATGATATAGATACAACAGTCACCTACCTTTCTAATTTTCTATAAGATAAATAATGTTTAAACCTTTCTGACCATATGTAAAAACTCTGATTTAGGCAGAAGTAATATTAATCCAGATATGGTGTTAGCTTGAATCAAATTTGGTTCATTTACATATGATTTTAAAGTTTTAATTATTTAATATTTATAATAGAAATCTGACATGTAGGATTGATGAAATTTCTTAGTATTTACATTTACAATTGCTGTAACATTTTTTTACAAGATAATTTTAACAAAAATAGTTTATGCAATTTTTCTTAATAAATCACATGATTTTAATTTTATTAAATAAACTATACAAAACATGCCTTAGCAAAATCTAATAAACTTTTGCTTCATCTATGAATTATATCTCTTTTAACTGCTACTTCTTTCAAGATATTGAAGAGATTTATTAATTTGCTATAATTTTTGAAAACTTTATAGGAAATTAAAGAAAAAATGAGATGGCAGGAAATATTTCTCTGATATTAAGGCTGATGAATTAAAAGCTTTGGCAATATTGATTCATAATAGCAATAAAGACAAATTTTAAAACCTTGATATGAATGAGTGACAAAAATGAATTATAAGTGTTTATTGAACCTATTGAATAGTCTAATGACACCAAGCACCAAGTCAAGTTAAACTTAGTGATGCATTTTTTTTTAAGATAAAATTGTAATTCAAACACAAATATTTAAATCACCTGCTAACAGTGATGGCAAGTTGCCAAATGATCTCAAATGACTCAAATGACTGGTCATGTGTCATTTGGGTCATTTCAATATTAAATGACAAATGATCTAGTCATTTAAAAATTATATCATGTGATCTCAAAAATTCTGGCTAAAATAATTAATGTAATTTAATGTTTCGAACGTTTTCATAAATATTTCACGTGATATAATTTATAATTCTGGCCAGCATATAAAATTTGCCCTGTATTACATTTAAATGACCAAATGGCAAATGACCTCAAATGATCAGGTCATTCAAAAGTCATTCAGAGGTCATTTCAAGATGGCCAAATGACTCGGTCATTTGCCATCACTGCCTGCTAATGATTTTTAATTATGGAGAAGCAAATTCATCTATTTGTAACTACGTTTGTTATTATTCTCTTTATAATTTCATTGAGATATTAACAAATAAGAATTATCTTCTAACACTTTATTATAAATATAAAAGTAAAATAATATGTAATACTTATAAGAATCACCCAGTCATAGACCTGTTCTTGTTATAAATATTGGATGAAATTTGAAAAAGTTCTATTAACTTACACTACTTGGACAAAAGTTTCAGGAAACATATTTTGGCCTAATTTTCAAAAATGTACATAATAATTTGGGCTGAAATTTTAACACGTGATAGCTTATGATCTACATAAAAAATGATATAATTATTATTTTTATTTATAAACAAAATCAAATGTGATCAGCAAAATAGGATTTTGTACTACTTCTCACTATGCCACATTTAACGGAAGCTGAACGCAACCAAATTATTGGTCTATTTAAAGGTGGCATCACAAGAAACCACATTATTGAAACACTTGACTTTTCAAAAACAACAGTTTACCGAACTATTCAAACCTTTTGTGAAGGAAAAGGTCTTAAAACTCAGCTGTGATGTGGTCGTCCTAAACTTTTAAATTGTGAACATCAAAAAACACTAAAAAAAATTGTTCAAGTTAATAACCACCAATCAGCTGAACAAATAAAAAATAAATTTCAAGAGAAAGCTGGAATTCAAGTTTCTACCAAGACTATAAGAAGAAATTTGCATGAACTTAATATTTTTTTACGTATTCCAGCATCCAAAACTCTTCTTAATGATAAACAAAGAGAAAATCGTTTAAACTGGTGTATTCAAAGAAAAGACTGGTCCATTAGAAAATGGAAGTCAGTAATTTGGAGTGATGAAAGCCGTTTTACAATATTCAAAAATGATGGACCAGGTCGTATTTGGAGAACTCCCAGAACAAGATTTAATATTAAAAACATGGTTCCTTTAGTAAAACATGGTGGTAGAGGTGTGATGATGTGGGGTTGTTTTTCAGGAAAAGGTTTGGGACCGCTGGTAAAAGTTAATGGAAAAATGAACCATTGTGACTATATTCAAATACTTGATTAATAATAGTTTTAACGGATGTGGTTATTTATTTCAAGATGATAATGCCCTGTCCATGCCGCTAAAAATGTTAAAAAGTGGATAGAAACGAAAAAAATCAAAATTTTGGCAAATTGGCCAAGTCAATCCCCGGATTTAAATCCCATAGAACATTAGTAGTCAGAGCTGGAAAGGCGCATTAGAAAACGTCCTAAACCTGCAAAAAATGAGAAGGAATTGGAGCGTGCTTTACAAGAAGAATGGAATCGAATTCCTAACGATACATTAATAAATTTAATTGAAAGTATGCTACGTAGGGTTAAGGCATGTATTAAGAATAATGGCTGGCCAACTAAATATTAGTTTTGTATATAGTTTAACTAATAGTAGTTAAAATTTTGGCCCCATTTATTATGTACATTTTTGAATAATTAATAAAATATGAATTTCCAAAACTTTTGCCCAAGTAGTGTATGTGTAATAGTAGATAATAAGGACTTCGTGAATCAATTAGAAAGACTATCTGTCTATATACCACTAAATTTAAGGGCTTCCTTGTGTTAGTTCCTACGAAGCTCTAGAACTACAGACGTTGATTTTTTGATGATATTCACAAATGTTTGACTGCGTGGTATTTACTCTAAAAAAAAAAGAATTGTTGAAAGGAAAAGAAGCAATGACTTTGAAACCTGAACTGATTAATAATAACATGCATGTTCATTATGTTATAATATTGAATGGTTATGCCTAAATATAATTTAATAAATTTCAAAAAAATTACAAATATTTTCATAATGCTAAAAAGAAAGCTCAATGAGCGAACAGTAAATGTATTTTGATTTTTTTATGAACATTTATGTAATTAATTTTTTGGTCAGCCTTGACGAAGAGGGAGGAATTGCTTAAGTTCATCACAGTCAAATGTCAATTGGTACATTCATCAGCACCGCTTTATTTGTTCACTTAATGTAAATGAATCCTTTACCATTTTAAAATGTGCTTCTTTGTCGATAACTGTTGAAGCAAATCTAAAAAAACAACCTGGTAAAAAAATTAGTAATAGCGAAGATGTTCCATTCCGCTGGAAAATCTGATAAATGTATATAGAAAATTCTTTAAAAATTTATATATTTGACAAGATATTAACATTCCAAAACCTGTCCTCTGAATACACACTTTAAAAAGGGGTTGGTTTCATCCAAGTCAATTAATACTAAGATTTCAACCCTAATGATTACAGTTAGAAAGGACATTTATAAATTTTATTTAAAGAGCTTAACTATGTACATATTAATGAATATTATTAAATTTTAATAAAATAAAATTGAACAGAAATAGATTATGAAATTTTAAATACATAATTTTTTTTTTCATGATGCTGTAAAGTAATCCAAGATCTAAAATAAAAAAATAAATATTTGTTCGATTGGAGAAGCTCATGAAACTCAAAGTAATTAAGTGGCACACGGAATTGTACGCGCAAGCATGGGTAAGCAATTAAGAATTGCGGCTACCGCGGAAAAGTTTCGCAATTATCATTGTCAACATCGTCTCGTCTTATGCGGTGATTAGAGACAAGTATTGATTATGGATGAAAAATATTCAGCAATTTTTTTTTCATTGATAAAGCGACGATCAATCATCCAATTTTTTTTACTTTGGAAGTTGTGCCGTAGAGAGGAGAATTTTTGTGTAAAATTACAGTTATATTAATTGTGTATATAGTTTCGACTTTCAATTTTATAAATTTATTTATTATAGTTTCGAAATCATGAAGAATTAAGGTTTTTCTCCGGCAATCTTACAAAGATATTCATCTCACTAATAAGTAGGGATGTTAAATTCAGTCGTTCATAGTCCGGTCCTGAAATTCCCAGTGGTCCCGAATATGACCGGTCATAGAACCGGAACTAGGACTAGGTCCCGCAAGTGCAGTCCTAGAACTGCGGTCCTAAAGAATTTGGAACTTTCGGTCCTAGAATTATGGTCTTAATAATTTATAAAAATCGGTCTATTAACTATAATTGTTCAAGAAGAACTATTCTTCTTAAAAGATGGTATATCGTCGATAGAAGATCGTTCTTATTGAACGATGATGTACCGTACTTCTTGAACGATGTATCGTTCCAGAATGATGACGTTCGTTTAATTAGAACGATCCTACAAATCATTACATATTTTATTACTTTTTTTATTTTTTATAAACGTTATCAAAAAGGCAAAAAAAATAATTCCTTATATATCTTATTATCTTATCAATATATATATATATATATTTTGGTAATTTCTTTCGGGTTCGGTCGCAAGGCAATTGTTTTTTATTAAATTATTATTATTATTATTATTGAATGATTTCTTTTTTTACAAATATTGCATTCCTTAGGTTCATCTTTCAAGTTGATTCGCTTCCAAAAGTTTTGGACAACGGCAGTGAAGATGAATGAATATGCCCCAGGCCTCCCTAGTTCATTATTCACTATCGTTAGTTAGGATCACCTGTTACAGTTTATAACTGATATGAATTTAGCAAAAATAATATAAACTTTGAAGGACGCAATAAAAATATATATATAATTACGTAGTAGTTAATCGCAGATGAACATCTCCTAAAAAGGATCGATGCGCAAATCGTTATCACCTTTCTATTAGGAAAATCATGCTAAATTTGAAAGATTTTATGTTTTACGGCTTCGTTGAAATTTTCTTTATAATTTTTACATAATAATTGCTTAATATCTTAAATCAGTTATTTTTGTTTTACGTAAACGCGTGTTAAAAATGACCTAACGTTGGTGATCTACTAAGTCTAACTAAAATGACAAAAACGATTTTCTAAACATCCTGCAATCGTTCGTTTTAACGGTCTTAGTTAAAAAAAAAAAAAAAAGATTTTTCAGGTCATATTTTTATTGATCTGAGGGAAATAAAAATTTTTTGTTAAAACAATGTATTTAACTTCAAACTTATATGAATTTTGGAATGGCGCAGCTGTTGGAATGATTTCTCAAGAACTAAAAAAAAAATTATAAATGAAAATCATCAATAAAAAAAACTTTTAATTTCTCTTCCTCTCACTTTTTTCAAATGAAATGGAATGTTTAAAAATATATTCCGGTGAAATAGAAGAAATAACCGATTTGATTATACACTATTTACGACATGATATAAAATCACTTCATTCGTGCATTTTAGTCAATCAAATTTTATGTCGGGTTACAATTCCCATACTTTGGGAGGATCCTTTTTCCGTGATATGTCCAAGAGGTTATTCTTATAACCTTCTTGATACTTATTTGAAATACTTAAGTCAAGATGATAAAGAAAAATTAAAGGAACTTGGAATTATAATTCATTCACCCACATTTAAAAGACGTTTATTTAATTATCCAGGATTTATTAAAGTATTGAATATAACACGAGTCGAAGTATATATAGTCAGTTGGGTAAAAAATCGTTTTATTCCTAGACCATTTCGAGGAATCAAATCAAAGAAAATAACTTTCTTGAAAAATATTATAAAAAAACCCGCTGTATGCTGAAAAAGTGATAGAATTTCTTTGTATTTCATTAGTTAAGATATTCATAGATCAGAAAGTTTCCTTAAACAAGTTAACTATGGGAACAAATTATAGTTTCAGTCATTTATTACCTATATCCAAAATAATTTTGGATCATCTAGAGTTGATATCTGACCTTAAAAAGCTTACATTAAATTCATCTTTTGATGATTATTCCAACCCTATTTAACTTCCTTACCATTATCATCTACAATCAAACACCTCAAAATTAATATTAGTTCATCTAGACAAAGTTTAACAAATTTGATTCATTCACAATCCCAACTTTTATCTCTTAAGGTTTACAAAACACCAATTTCTATTGAACATTTGTCCAATTCGTTAATTTCAATCAAGTTTGAAAATTGTAATTTTGCAGATACCAACTCATTTGATAGTTTTAAATCCCTTAAATAACTTAGATCTCTTCAATTTATGAATTGTATAGGTTTAAAATTTTCAGCCACTTCTTAATGATCCTTCTCCATTAAAGTTAAGATCTTTAAAAGGTGTTGGGTTGTTCCCAGGAATTGCCATATCAATTCAATTGGTCGGTCCTTATTTGGAATATTTGGAATTAACATTTCTTGAAGATCCTGCGAGGAACGTGGCTTTAGAGAGCATCATAAAACATTGTGACAAGATCATATTTTTAAGTTTATCATGTTTTGATGAAAAGGATGCTCATTTATGTAACAAGATCATTCACATGAATAATCACTTAAGGTATCTTACTATTGAAAATGAACCTTTTAGCTACAATCGGACAGATTCAGGTCTTTTAAAGAAATTGAAAATCTTACCAAATAGATTGGATTACTTAAATTTAAAATTTACATTTGATCCGAATGACTTGAAATTATTTTTGGATAATTGCAAGCATCTTGTTGGTTTAAAGAATTTATTAGTTAGAAACTACAGTTGCTATGATGGTATCGACACTTTTAAACTCTTGAAAAATTTGTAGAAGAAAATAACTTGAACAATTTGCCTATCAAGTCGAAACGTTTTTTGATCCTAAAAATTCGAGACATCATTATTTGGATAGATTGGCTGGTAAACTTCAACCTTTTGTTAAAATGAAGAATTACAAGGATTTGGTTGTTAAAATTTCTAATTTTGAAAGTTTTTCATCATAAAATTTATACGAATTTAAGGTTGAGGGAAAACATAAGATTTGTACTTTTGCCATTTGTTTGTCCGAAACTAAATTTTTAAGTGTATTGGAAGAACTATATATAAAAAAAAAAATAAAGTAAATCTCTCAATTATCTGTTGTATTCATTGAATTAGTTAATAAATTTTTTTTTTTGCTTCTCTTTTATATAATGTCAGCAATTTTGATTTATTAAATATTTTATAATTTAACATATAAAATAAGGTTTCCGTGCAAAACACAGAGGCATCGAAATCGAAACCCGTCGAAATCCCATCGAAAACGAAAGGTTTCGACTTTTAAAAATGGGATTTGGGTTAGCCTCACAATCTTAATATAAGAACATATCAATAGAAAACAATATGGGAGGTTTGCTATTAAATCGAGTTACGAACAAAGTAAATCATATGATCTGTAACGTGATTTTAATAGCTTGCCTCCCATATAATCTCAAATTTGTTGCCGTGTACTTGTCAGCAATCCGGGCAACCGGCAAATCAGATTGCTAGAAAAATAATAATAAACATAAACATAAAAATACCTAATGTTTTATAATTTGGCAGTGATCCGGCGTCTTAAATAATTTTCCATTTTGTGTTTTTTGTATTATATCACGTGATTTTGTATTTATTGGGCAACCCGACATACGAGTAAGAAAAAATACAACGTATATCTATAAATTTTTATTATTTATTTTTAAGTAAATTTTAATATAGATTAATTTAAAATTCTCTCTGGTTTAATTTTTAAAAATACATAGTTCATAAAACGATAAAAGTACATGATAAGGAGTATTTGTTAGTTATTAATATCGAGACACGCCAAAGAAAATCAACATACGATTGAAAATAAGAAACTTTTTAGTATCATCGACTACTATCTATTTTTTGAAGCCTATGACAAATACAAACAAGCAGATGTGATGTGTTTGATAGCCATCATATTAATCTTGTGGATTTTTTTTTTTTTTAATATTTAATCTGCAGTATATTAATCATCATATTTTTTTTTATTTAGTATATGAGCATCGTGGAAGAAGATAATAGTGTCAATATTTGCTACATGTGAGATCCTTTTCCATATTGAACATGTGACGTTTACTATTGTTGGGCGAGATAGAAGAACCATCTCTGTCATTTCCATAATTTTTTCACCAACAGTTCCTGCATCTTTTTCAGAAATGAAAACTGGTCTTGGAGTGTTTTCTTTTTCTTGGGAGGACGACTTATATAGTACGTCCAAAGCAGGGCTAAGGCGTCCCAAATTGTGATTATAGGAATTTGACGAGTAAAGAGTGGTGTCATCAGCCTGCCCGTGGTGCCATATGGAGTGAAAATTTTTGTTTTTGCCTACATAAAACATGTAATTCAAAAAGGATACTTGCTTTCTTTTCCCATCTTTAAATTCACATAAAAGTTTCTACGAATTCCGTTATTATCTGTCTCATCCATGGTTCGTTTAATTGTTTAACCAAGTATATGGACTTACAAATAATGTTAGAAATCAAAATAATAAATATATTAAGTGAAACCCCTATTTATTTGTTTGGACGTTTGCCATATAAGCCGTGGGAAAGACGAACCGTGGAAAATTGGGGTGCGCTGTCAACTAATTAAATCAAAACAATGTATGGTCCTATAACAAAAATTACTATTGAAGAATTTTTTATATTAAGCTATTTTATAGTATAATTTAAATTATTTTAATTATTTTATAATAAATTTACTATTAACGAAGCTATAATTTCTTTCTTTAATAACTCTGGATCTTCTTATCATTTTCATTTCAGATTTTTCGAAAATACTCCAAATATCCGTCTCTTTTACAAAATAGATCGCTTTTCATTAATATTCCGAAATTAATAAATTAAACCTTCGAAATAAAATAAAACTTCTTTTTTACGTGAGTTTTGAAAAAAACGATGTATTTTTATGTTTCTTAAAGTTATCATGTATCCATTCAACTTTACTGCGGTTACTTAAATGTATTTAATATTAATATTAAATACTTACATATTCTCATCAAAAATAAAATCATTTTCAAACACATCTTTATCTTCATTATTTAGTAAAAGAATTCCGATTTTTTTCTAGCAGTTTAAAATTGTTTGAGGTGATACCATAAATCATACTTCTGCTGAATTTTGTAAAGCATTATAGATATTACAATCAGCAAGCTCTTCTACAATACCATCTTGCATATTATTATATGCATTAATTCGATTTTGAACAAAAAGATATTTATAATGACATTTAAATAAATGGATGATTCCTGCATCACATAGTTAAAAAATAGTAGTAGTATTTGGTGAAAAAAATTTCATCGCAATGCTATCTAATTTTTCTTGAGTTTCATTTAAAATAAAATGTACCAGTACATTATCAAACAAAAGAACAATCTTACATCTTTTTCATCTCATTTTTTCATTAAGTTTAAGAATATCTTCATTAAAAATACTAACTTTCATTCAAGATTTTTTATTCTAAAAGTAATAAACAGGAAGGTTTTTGTAATTAAGATTTTTTATAAAATGAGGATTTTGTATTTGTGAATAAAAGTAAGTCATTTTTTCAGTTCCTGTTGCATTTGTTACATAAAATATAGTGATACAAGATTTTTCTTTTTTATGCTCAGATATAGAACCATGTTTCAAAACTCTAGAAGTTCTATTTTTCAAAAGAGACAAGTTTCATCTTCATTTCAAATATCTTTAGGATCATAGTATTTAAGAAATTGTTATAAGGTAATGTAATTATTTTCTATTAATTCAACAGAAGGAACACTTAAAGCTTTACCTTGCTTTTGAAATTGATGCAATCCATATCTTTTTTTAAAGCCAGTTAACTATCCCTTTAATTGATAAAAATTTTCTATATAAAACTGTCTAACAAAAAAATCTGCTTTTATTTTTAAGATATTATCATCAATATCTTATTTTGTATTAAATGCATTATCAACCTAGAGACTAAGTGTATTTTCAAGTTGAAGCCATTTAGGATCATAAAATTTTTTAATTTTTTCTTGATCTCTTGAAATTTCAAGTTAGCATTTCTTTTCATTTAAAATATTAGTAACTGTTTATTTTTCAATATTATATTTTTGTATAAGGGTTATATTAGAAAGGATTGATTTTTTTTCTTTTGTTTCACAAATATCACATTTTTATGCTATAATAAAAATGGTTTTTTTTATCAACATTTTAAAATAAATAGATAAAGAGATAAGATAAAAAAAGATTATCAAAAGATCATATGATTTTTAATCAATTATTAATCACATGACTTTCATTATAATAAATATATAGCAAATATACATAGATTATTATGATAAGTTCAATATTCAGTATACAGAGTTTTATTAATAAAATTTATTATACCCAGTGTAAATGACTATAAAAAATCAGTTCTTAGAACTATTAGTTTGGTATAATAAGAATTCAGTATATACAGGTTTGTTATAACTAGATTCAATTGTAAATGACAAAATCAGTATTCTAAATCTACTTTTTCTTATTAATTAAAGTTATAGAGCTAAATAATTTATATATACCTCTTAATTATTAAAGTTTTATAATATATTTTGGTAGAAATATTGCAAAAATACTAAAATATCAAGAAATTTTTTGTGTTACATAATTCTATTACTATTAATTAGAGATCATCATAATGCATTTCATCAATTTTTATATGAAAATATTGTAAACATTACTTTTACTTCTATGGTAATATTATATTCTCACAATATAATTTCTTATAATTTAATATATCATATATATCAAGTTCTATTCTATTTTTACAATAATAACAATAGTTTTAAAGAATCTTCAGGTAAAAGTGAGAAAGTGAGATAATTTTTTTGTATAATATAGTAATTAAAGATGGTCCCCATAATTATTTTCAAATTTTAATTGAGTTGCAACTTAATTGCGCTATAAGAAAATTTAATTGCACCATAAGTTGTAACTCAATTGCACTATTTTTTTAATTGCGGTGACCATCTTTAATAGTGATAGTAATGTTAAATTTAATTTTATTATAAGTAAGTAATTTTATTATTCTTGATTAAAATGGTATTGATATTATTTTTTAATTAAATAATTAGAAAATTATCATTATAATTCTTTAATAAATTCTAACTTAAGTCATTCTATTAATTTTGATTAGATTAAAATTAAAATAATGATACTATTTTTTAATAATTAAAGACATTACATTCTATTAATTAAATTAATTAACAAACTATTATTTTAATAAAGATAATAATAATAATAATTGCTAAATTGAAATAGTAGAAAGAAAAATTTTAAAAACTTTCTTTATTTTAATATTCAGTAATCTGATTTAAATGAAATATATGCTATTATGAAGTTCTTTTTATGATAGATATTATGATATAAATATCATTAATTTAGACTGATAGATCACAAGATAATAATATTCAAATATTTATTTTCAATCTTGGTTTTTTTTGTTTTTTTTCCTTTCTTTTAAAAAATATTTATCAAAAAATTTTATAATTAAAATGCCTTTTTTTACAAGGTAAAGAAAACAATTAATTATTTTTATATTTAAATATATCAATATATTGCAATTGATATTTTATTATAATTTTAATATTATCATTATTAATATTAATATTAATATAATATTAATTTTATTTTATAGAAACTAATAATATTTGGAAAAATATTTTAATAAATGAAAATGATTTTGAATTTAATCCAAGTGAAAATAAAGATATATTATCTTTAGATAATGATAATTTAAGTTCTATTATTACTATTAGTAATTTTACTACAGAAAGTATCAGTTATGATGCTGAAATTTTACCATTTATTTAGGATAAAATAGCTTTTAAAAATGCTCAAGTTTTATTAAAAATAAATAATGATGAAATTAATTAGGAAGATATTAATTTTGAAGAAAATTTTAAAATAAAATCAGTTATTACAAAATTTACAAAAGAAGATATTAATTATCAAATTAAAAATATTTCTGAATCATTAATTTTAATACCTTGTATTATTATAAATATGATTGATGGTAAAATACAATGCTATTCTAAAATAACAATATATCAACATCCTTTAGCACAACTTATAGAAATATGGAAAATTGATAAAAATATATTTATAAATATAAAAGCAAAAATAAATTAAATACATTAGGAGATTATACAACTCATTTTAATTTTGATTAAATAACCTTTTATGGGGTTTAAGTTTTATTGATTGTATTAATTCTAACTTTTTTATTTCAGATCATTTAATTGCATCATTCATATAAAAATTGTTGTTATAAACTAATTTATAAAGTAAGTATTAATCAAATGTATCTTAATTTCTTTTATTGAAGGTCATTTTGATGACTCAGGATCTCAACATATTTTCATTAAATTAGCATAGAATATCTTGAGTAATTTTAGAATGATTTCCATCAATGATTTCATATATAAGATTATGATCATAACGATGTTAGCTGCAGTTTATACTGTATTTAAGATGATCTTCAACTATGCCAAATATCATACATATTAAACATATAATACATATATTGTTTGATCAACTTTATAATACATGTATCAAATAGTTTACCTTTTAATATAAATATTATATAGTCTAATTTCATTACTTATATTATTTTCATTATATGTACTTATTGAAGAGTGTAGTATAGTATTAGTTAACAATTTTATATAAATAGACCTGTAAGTTAATCTTGAGTAAACAGAATTTGATCAGATAGTTTTCTAAATAAGTCTTGAGATTAGACTTATAACTCTACAGTTTAATAAAATTACTATTTTACACTTTCAACCTTCTTTTTATCTTCATCATAGGATTGATTATGATAACCTACTACATAAGTAAATTGTGATAATAAATTGTTTGTTTGTATATTGTTAATTTCTCTTAAAGAAAAAGTTTTTGAGATAATTGTGATATTAAGTTTCTTAGTTTTGTTAGTTTAGTTTTAAGACGATTTCAAGTCTAACAGTTTAGTGATTCCTGCCAGGAGAAAGACTTCTGAAAATAAAATTGTGAATGAATTTGAATTTATATTACAAACTTCAAGAAGCACATATCAAACAATATAACAAAAAATAAATGACTTTATTAACTGACTATATCTGTTTAAGTTGTCACTCAATACTAGAAGATATCCCTAGAAATTTTAGGAATTTTTGGAATTGGATTAGCGCAAAATTTGGAATAATCATATTTACTGAAAAAACTATATTATTATTTGACCAACTATCAGAAAAACTTGCCACTTTAATCTTACTTAAACAACTGCAACTTGATATAACTACAACAGCATATCGAAAACCACTGCAAATTTTAGTTAAAAAATTATTATATAGCTTAACTTTTATCAACCCTAAAGTACTTAGACTAAATTCAGAATTCATAACTTCAAGTGTAATAAAAGTGGCAAGTGAATTGAACTTCTTTAAAGAATCAGTTAAAACCCAATTTGATTTAATAGCACCTTTAGTAATAAGTCTTACTCTGATACCAATTGACATTATGACAGAAGAAGATAAAAGTAATAATCAACAAGGCAGATTAAAACCACCTAATCAAGGATATCGTAATAGCTCTAGAGATGAATAAAGAGGTGAAGGTAAAGATTATAGACTTAAGGATAATGAAACATTAGACAATAATGGTATTGCAGCAATTATTAGACAAATGAGTGACTTTTTTAAAGGAATTTCTAAAGAAATTAGGAATGCTTGACTACAAATATTTCTAAGAGAAACTAATATTATACTAATACAACCATTTTGAAAAAATGATAGTAAAGACCTAGAGGAATGGTTTAAACATTTTGAAACAGTTGCATCAGTAATAATTGGACAGCTGAAAGAAAACACAGTATTGTTGCAAAATATCTAAGAGAACTAGCAGCATTATAATATAATAATATAGTAATAACTTTTTGTTACTAGAATATGCAAGGGTATCCTAATACAAGCTTTATTTTTATGTTCAGAGCTTGCTTTACTACAGCCAGACAAAAGAATAAATGGTATTATAAGTTATCTAATATTAAACAAATAATAAATGAAAGCGTAAAACTTATAGCACTAGATTTAACAACCTTAAAAAATTAGTTGACCCAGGCGATCATTTACTAGATAACTACAAAATTAGACTATTTTTAAATGAACTAAAACCTAACATTGTAGCAAGAGTTACAATGGCAGATCCTGGTAATCTAAGAACAGCTGTCAATAAAGTCAGAGCAACTAAAGCTGAAATATATTATATGAGAAAATCTCCATAAGCTACAAAAAATGATGTAATTAAAGCTTTAACAAAACAAATGGAATAACTTTTCTCAACTATACAAATATTGTTAATGTATTAGTAACGTAAAATGAAACCCTAAGGATTACAAATGTTTCACTTAAAAATACAAATGTCATAATAAATAATAATAATAGGAAACCTTTTGACAAAAATCAAGTAATTTGTTAGTGATACAAGGAAAAAAGCCATTATTTTAGAGAATGTTTATCTGAAAGACCTTCCAAATCAAAGCAAAGAGATACTAACCTAATTGAGGTTTTTACTGATGATGAAGGAAAAGAGAAAACATCTGAAATATATGCAGGAGAAAGGTCTCGACTATATATTACTGACAAAAAGAATGCAAGAATATGACAAAGAAAAATGACCAGAATCTTTGAGTCAGATAAAGAAATGAATCTTAGGACTCGTATTATTAACCCAATTAAAATGGAAGTAAAATCCACTCCTAAATGAAACCAGTTAAAAGAATACGAAACCCTTCTATAGTTAATAATCTTGCATTATATAATATAGCTAATGATATTCTATTAAAACAATTCTATATAACTTTAGAACAGTGGTTATAAATATCAGCTCAAAAAGGAATTTAACAAATATTTTAAGACGTCATCTTGTATTAACACCTAGTATCAATTCCTTAGAATTTGTAGATGATAAATGTGAAAAGAAAAAAACTTCTTGTAAAGCATATATCAGGATTAAAAATAATCCTATTGAAGCTATAATTGATACAGGAGCAGCTATCAGTATTATCATCAATAAATTAGCCAAAAAGTTAGAACTTAATATTGATAAACCCTCTAAATTAATTATGACTACAGTAAATGAAAGTCATGTAAGAGCTTTAGGACAAATTACTGAAGCAAGAATAATCATACAACACATATTAGTTTTAGTAAAACTTTAAGTGATTGAATTCCCATAGGATACATTATTATTAGGAATAGATTAGTGCAGAAAAACTAAAATTAATCTTGATTTTAGTACATAAACTACTTCTATTTCATATGTTACTAAAAGAGTTACATTTAACATTCTCTTTGAAGAAGAAATGGTAGATGAGAGGAAAAACTTAAATCAAATCTAAAATGAATATGAGGAAGAAGACTTAGATGAATATGATATATTCTTAAGTGAAGTTAAAAATAATGCCTAACTAAAATATGTAATGAATATTATATATGACCACTAAGATATTATGATATCACAAAGAATAAATTTGCAAAAAAAAATGTATAAAATGTGATAAATGCCAGGTAGAAAGGTAGAATCTAATAAAATATCACTTTAAGCAGTATTAAAGGAAACGTATGAGAAAACAGGCATCAGAATTAAGTCTAAAGATGTAGAATATTTCTTTAATGATGACTTTTATGATTGCAATGTATATATTACTAGAATTATACCAAGTTGAATTTTTGAACAAACTGAATCAGAAAAGCAAGAAAAATGATAGCTATTTTGCTTTGAAGAATATGCAGATATAGTAGAACAAGGAGAAATAACCCCTACTCATACCAAATATGCAGACAGAATCTTAGAAGAAATTTGTACAAAAATGCATAGAAGTAAATACCAAACATATATTTAGCTGATTTACCAAAAGAAGAGCAAGAAAAACCTAAACTACAAGTTGAACTATTAAACACTCATTAACAGAATAATTTTCAACAAATTCTTAAAGAAATAGTGATTTATATGCTGAAAGCCAAATGGAACTACCATTATCAAATACTCAATAATCTTAGAAAAAGACACACCAATTGCACAAATGGCATATAGAGGCAGTCCAGATAACTAACAATTTCTGCATCAAGAAATTGAAGATATGAAAAAGAAAGGTATTGTTAGAAAATCAAGGAGTCCATAAGCCTCACCAGTTGTAATTGTAGCAAAGAAAACTGGAGATAAAAGGATATGCATTGATTATAGAAAATTGAATGCAGTCACAAAAAAAGATGCTTACCCTTTATCCAGAATCGATGATATGTTAAAATCGTTTAGAACAGTAAATTGGTTCACTACATTAAACTTAGCTAGTGGTTACTGGCAAGTTGAAATGGAAGAAAAGGACAAAGAAAAGACTGCTTTTATTACTAATTTTAGATTATATAAATTTAACATAATGCCTTTTAGGCTATGTAATACATTAGGAACCTTTAAAAGACTCATAAATTATATTCTATAACCTTATGCAGCTAAATTTATCTTAGTATATTTAGACGATATCATAATTTACTCAAAATCCTTTAAACAATACATTTATCATATTAAAAAAGTTTTTCAAGTATTAAGAGAAGCTAGTTTAAAGATTAAGTTAAAGAAATGTAGTTTCTGTATGCCTAATTTAATGTTTCTAGAACATATAATTGGAAGAAATAGTATTCAACCAGATTCTGCTAAAATTGAAAATGTAAAAGACTTACCTATACCAAAAGATGTATCTCAGATTCGATCAGCCTTAGGATTATTTTTATATTATAAAAAATTTATTAAAGACTTCTCGCAAATTGCAAAACCTATTAATACTTTATTAAAGAAAAACCAAATATTTGAATAGATCAAAAATTAACAAAATGCATTTAATCATTGTGACGTGTAAAATTTTAAATAGGTTTTAATTAGTAGAATAGGAAATCAATTTTATTGCCATGTAGATCTTTTATAAAGATCATTTTGTCCATTTTATTGCTATCGATCAATTATGCAAATCTTTAGATGTCAATTTTATTACCTTTGATAATTACGTAAATCATAGATGTTCATTTAGTTACCTGCAGATCTGGCAATTTTATTGATATGGCAACTTTATTTCCTTCGATATATTTAGTTTAATTTATTTTATTATTTATTCAACATATATAAATATCTCTGTATTTTCTTTGAGTCTCAGCACCGACGAGATGTTAATCTTTTAGGTACTGAACTTATATATTA